>JAFEMH010008279.1:0-51401 GCA_022495995.1 Adenophora triphylla var. japonica | reverse complement strand
GGCTCTTCTTCCTTCTTCATTGTTTTGAACATGCAGTTCATGAGAGAGAGAGTCTAGGCCGAAGCCGCCATCGACGCCTAAAAGCTTCAAAAATCCTTCCCATTTCCCTTCTCGATTTTCGAAAGCAATGGAACAGATCGTGGAAGTCGTGCAAGTATTCAAGGCCGGGCGACGCGGCCGAATATCGCGGAGAGACGACTAGAGCTTGTGAGGATGAGGAGGCATTACTCCACTCTTACCGCAATCCCGATTGCGTGAGGAGCCATATCCCTGATATGTGGCAACATTGGTCCACCGATCCGAATCTTCAAAAAGGCACCGGTATACTTCTCAATTTCTTTTATTTCCTTTGTCGATTTTCGTTTGAAATTGATTTTTTTTTTGTTGATTTTTTTTTAATTCGAAAAATATGTCCTTTTGGGCTTGAAATTGGATGTTGATGCTTTGCCATGTTGTAGTGAGTATATGGGTAATTTGAATGTGTATTTTGTTTCCTTGAAAGAAAGAATGGGTGTTTCTGGCCATTTTTGAAATATGAGATATCGAAAATTTTCAGATGCGAGACGGACTCTCTTTTTTGTTGCATGTAGGATTTTTTGCAATGAAATGATGTTTTTTATTGAATGATATGAATGTATGCATGCATGCTTTTGTAAAAATATGATTTTTATGTGAAAACTTGGGACGGATTTTTTGCTTAGTTGATTGAATGTATGAATGTGGAAAAGCTCGCTTATTTGTGCTATTTTATGAAAAAATGGAATAGGATTTTGCTCCCTGTTGATTCCTTGTGAATGCATTGTGAAAAATTGTATGTCATTTTTTTTTTTTTGAAAACGGGACGGAGTTTTGGCTTCGTTGACCTCCTTGTCATTGACATGTTTCTTTTTTATGAATGATGAATGGTGATTGCCTGAAATTTTTTTCTTACGTGCGAGAAAAATGGGCCGAGAATCCATTGTATGCCGTTATCTTTACTTGAATTTTACTCCAAAAACTTTATGTCTATGATGCGTATGTATGCTTTTAAAAATGCAAATGCAATTTTTTTTTTCGAGCATTTTTGTTTTTCTTTTCAGTTGCGGTGTGTGGTGACTCCACAGGATTTGTGGGAGCACCAATAAGTTGTAGACCCGGGGGATCAGCCGGAGGCCGTGATTAGCTGTCAAGCGGGCCAGGCTTCCGGCCTTTATGGGCGAGAGAAATTTGAATGAGTCCGAGGCGGATTGTCATCGAGATTGGGTCAGATGAGTTCATCGAGTGTACCGAGGGGGTTGATCAAGTTCCCCAAGAGTAAGGAGCTTGATTTTTGCTTTGGCAGCAAGATTGGTGGTGGCGTGACCTACACATTCCATTTTTACTCGCGGGGGCGAGGCTACGGTCACACCTTCCGATTATGCCGCGATCACGGGCACATCTCTTTAAGTGGACGCTCGGCATTGAGCTGGAGGGATGGCTATAGTGACTCGGAGTCAGCAGGATCTTTAGGATTTGTCCCCATTCCCCGAGGAAGGGGACGGGATGGAGTATGTGCGGTGGTTTGAGGGGAAGATGCAGTGGAGACGCATTGTAGAGATATGAGGGTTTGAGTGATGGATAGGATTGCCGGCGAGCGCATTGCCAGGGTCCTTCTCAGGGTTCACTTTTTTTGAGCACACCGTTTGGGACATGCCGAGGGGACGGCGCAAATTTGCCCTACCGAGGACGTTGACCAGGCCATGTGGAGATGGGCGGAGAGTGTATCTTGGGGGAGTCGGTGGCCGGCTGCGTAGCTATATTTTGCTACGGATCGAATTTATATCTAGGAAAGTCGCCTCCCGACGTGCTTTGAGTTCCTCTGGAGGTATAAGCTTCCTCGCTTTTTCTTTTCCTTAAGCACGCATTGCTCTTTCTTTCCGCACTTAATTGATGTGATCTTTACCTTTCGGCGTGTACTGGGCCTGCAGGTTCTTTCATGTCACGACGTGTGGAGGCGTAGAGCAGCGACGGAGCATCACTGGGCATATCCTGGCTATGCCTCTCCCCGGACTGCAAGCATGCTCGGGAGAAGATAGGTTCCAGGGGCGCACGACCCTAAGTACAAGGATTGCTTTTGCCTTTGATGAGAGCCGAGACGGATGAGGGGACGAGGTTCTACCCACGGGGGCCGCTTCCGACGTGGAGCACAAGGGTTCATGCGTGAGAGGTGGACTCGTGAGGTGGGAGGATTTTCGAGGGTTTTTGACCACATGATACGTATTACTTGGGAGTAGGGTGACGCGCTAACACGGCGCAGGGTGCGCCTTTGATGGCACCGATGGAGCCTCCCCGTCCTGACATGGTGCATCCGACCGAGAGTTCCTGGGAGATCCTGGGAGTGATTATCGGCGACGGCGGCCAAGCACTTCTCGAGGTTTGTGGCGTAAGCGAGGATTATTCACGATTTATCTTGAGGAGGCCGAGGATGCCCTGGGTGCTTCGAGAGAGAGGTGGAGGAGGTTGTGCGGTACCCTCGATCGGACTTTTCATATGTCGAGGATGGGGTCGATCAGATTGCGAGAACATCCCTATCCCACGAGCCCGAGTCCACAGCGAGCTTTCGGCTACTGTCCCGGATATGAAGGTTGCACGGCTTACTACTTTTGTCTCTTCTCCTTTTTTCGCATCAAATCATTTTACCGACGCCTTTTGTTTCCGTGCGATTCCGGCTGTACTGTGTCAGAAGCCGACAAAGCAGTGGATTGGGGCCAAGAGGTTCCTTAGGAGGATGGTTGCTCTCCCGGGTGGGCACACTCCAGGGCGCAGCCGCGAGACAGTGCGGCCGGCACGACAGCTAGAGCGGGAGACTTCCCACTATTCCTTCCGAGCATTCTCTACCGAGACTCCTCTCTTTCTCCTCTCATAGATCCCAAGCTATGGAGTCGGCTCCGGACCACCGGTCATCCTCGGGGATTTTGCATGGACAGGGACATGTTTCGGCGCCACGGTGCGGATCATCTTTCGCATGGCCAGGTGGATCCGATGCGTGCTCACGTTCGGATATGACTTCTTCGCGGATCTCGACTTGCTTTTATCGTGGCGTACTGTCGATCCGAGTGCGAGCCTCCTTCCTCGGAGATGAGGATGACGATCCCGAGCCCGAGATATTCATGACTTACCGAGGAGGCGGACTCCTGAGTCGCAGAGAGGGACCTAGGGAAAGCGCCGGCATGACTGAGGATTCGATTGATGATCTTTGGTTGATTATGAGATTGTACCTATTTTAGCTGAGATACAATTTATTTTTTCATGCACACTCTTTTTTTTTTTTTTTTTTTTTTTGGGAATGTAATGATCTAGGATTCTTACATCATACTTACTCTTTTTTTTTTTTTTTTTTATGCATGTGTATATTTGCATGGGCCCGGTTTTGTGGCAAGGGTACCCATGAATGTATGGTATAATGAACCGGTTTGTGGCGTGCAAGCCAAAGCGGCCATTTGAGATGAAATATTCCTCCTGGGTGTAGCAAAGCTTAAAACCGGCGCAAATTTTTTTTCTGGTGGGATCATTTTCTATCCGCAACGGATGAGACCATAGTTATAAATACCGTCCGGTGAGCGCACCGGGAGCTTTTGCCATTAGGGACCGGGATGTACAGTGCGCACTGGGCACTGGGAATGCATCTTCGCACGGCACGGTTTATCGCACTTTTACCGCCGTATTTTTCACTAATTATATCCCTAGTATATGTTAACAAAAACATAACAAAAACATAACACTTTTTCTCGTACAAAGTAGCTCATTAATGACTTCTAAACTATAAGAATGTTAGCTATTACCATGTTTTTACACCAAATAATAGTAATTTTAAGAAAGAAATGAGAAAAAAAAATTAATTTTTTTTTTCATTATTTTCAATTTTCATGAATTTGTGGAGAAAAAAAAATTGATTTTTTTCATTCTTTTCATGAATTTCTGGTACAATTGTTAAAATGACATAAAAAAAAAATTGATTTTTTTTCATTCTAAAAAAAAATTGCGTCAGTAGGGGATATCCATCTCGGCCTCTGGTTCGGGTCCGGTTCGGGCGGTTTCACGGCCGGTTCGTCCCTAAGTCATGCAGAGCGATTTTTGGGGATCGGGACGCGTATACAAGCACATTCCGCACCGTTTTTCACTAGGATGGGACGTGCGACTTTGGGCCGGGATCGACCGATAGCGGAGAGCGGGATTTATAACTATGGGATGAGACGAGGAATCGACACCGCAATTTAATTTTGCTTGAGATCTCGGTTTTCCCCTCCTTTTAATTCAAACACCTTCTTCAACCACCAGTTTCAAACTGTATTTTCGGGGAGAAGGAGAGAAAGTCCATGGAGAAAATTGTGAGCATGAAGAATCCATCCAAATTGTCCCAAGAATCTCAAATTTCTTTCTTCAACAAGTTCAAGGAGTGGTCAGGGAGATTATGCACGAGAGAAGATCATTTTTGAAGAAAGGTACAAGATAAAATGCTTGTGGTCTCTCAAAGAATTGGTTCCGGATTATGATCTCTTGAGGGCCTCCGCTTCTTTTTGGGATACTAAAGGGCATGTCTTTTGCTTTTCTTACAATGAAGTGGTTCCGACCGTTGAAGAATTCACGGGCTTTGCTTGGTGGTCCCGAGGTGGAGGAGATTGCGATTCCTTTGCGGAGGAGCTTCTTTGTTGATAGGTTGTGCAACCTTCTTCATCTTTCCCAGGAGGAAGCACAAGGTATGATCCGTGGTCGATCATTTTGACATTTCAGTCTTCACAAGATAGGTTTAGGGGTTTAGGCTTGATGATGCCTATTAGGATGCTTTTGCACTCTTGCATGTTTGGTACCTTGTTTATGGTTTACTCCTTTGGGATTTGTCATCGGGCTTTCTTGGATGTGGTTGTCTGTGCCGTTTGGGTATGGGATGTTGTGCCTTACTTGATCACAGGAGAGACCCTTCGTACTCTTGACGGGTTAGCTACGGGAGGCGGTATATGCGTAGGGCGGCCCGTTTCTTTTGACTATGTGGGCGATGGAGCACACAGGGGTCCTCCGCGAAACACGATGCGGTCGAACCTTGGACCTTTGCCGGGAGAGGGGTTCTGTGGATCTCGATGATCGGGGCTGTGGGAGTATTGGATGGCTTGTCGCGGGCTGCGGATATCGAGATGGTTGGTACCTCATTGGCGGGTAGAGACTCGGAGAGTACTTCAGGATGGTTCTCATGTGATTATGCTTCCGGGGCTTTCTCAGTCCAGTTTTATATTCGGCTCACAGTTCGGAGAACGGTTTGGCTTGGAGCGAGACTCCTTTGGAGGGCTTTGAGGACATAGCCACCGGGGTGGTAGCTTACGCTTCGATGGATGATCATACGTATTCCCATTCCTTTCTCGAGCATGGAGGTATGACATCTTTCCTCCTAGGGTTATCCTCAGGCGTCCAGGGCATGTGTTTCTGACCACTTGGTACTTGGATTGGTACGAGAGGCGTTTGGGGGAGACTCAGGTGGCTATTTTGAGACGGCGTGTGGCCTTGGTGCAGAAGATATGACGGTTTCGGAGAGGAGGAGGGCTGAGGCAAGGGCCAACCCTCATGATAGGATCGGAGATGCCGTGGCCCGACTCACGAGTCTTATGTCAAGAGACAGGAGGGGTGGATTCCTATGTTACCGGCTCGGTTGCAGGAGATGAGAGACGAGGCTAGGGCTACTAAGGCCTTGACAGACGCGGGTTTGATAGATCCTGTCCTTACACCAGAGATTGGTAGGAGGAAGACTGACATTTTTCCTGTGCAGAGGAAGAAGACCCGAAGAGGAGGAAAGAAGAGGGGAGAAGCCAGTACGAGTGGCTTGGAGTGACCTTGAGTTTTCTGAGTATCCCTTTCTTGTCGTAGCAGACACATTAGTTATTATGTATCTTAGTTTCTTTTAGCAGGTTGTAAGTCGTAGAAGTGAACCGAGCTTAGACTCATCAAAATTTTTTTAACTGTAATGAATATGTGAATTGCTTTAGAGTTTTTTGAAACGCCTTCGTGGCTTGATCAATGTATTGATGACAAAGTATGACTTTTATTTGTATTTTAGACCGAACCGTTTCCATTTTGCCCTCACGTTCCACTTGGACTAAAGGGCTCGGGTCTCCGTAGTTCGACCCGGTTAATTTGTTTTGTTTTTTTTTTTTTTTGGTGCAACCACTGTTTTTACCTAGGCCGCCCTTTCGGGTTTTCAACCTAGTTGGGTATTACTCTTTTAGCACTCTTTTTTTTGTTGTTTTTTTTTTTTGTGCAACCCTGTCTTTTACCTAGGCCGCCCTTTTCGGGTTTTCAACCTAGTTGGGTATTACTCTTTTAGCACTCTTTTTTTCCTTTTTTTTTTTTGAAATGACTCAGTGTTTTACGCGTAGTATCTGCGCAGCTTGTCGCCATTCACTGGGTGTACAAAAGGGTTTCCGTCGAGGTCTGCAAGTTGCATGGCCCCTCCGGAGAAGATTTTCTGGACGACATATGGCCCGACCCAGACAGGCTCCCATTTGCCAAGTGGGTTGATGCGGACTGGGGGCTTCTCTTTCAAAACGAGATCACCTTCCCTGATCTCCCGATGTTTTACTTTCTTATCGAAGGCTCTGGCCATTCTTCCTTGGTAAGCTCGAATATGTTCCATGGCTCTCAATCGGCGTTCATCTAGTAGGGCCAATTCATCATGGCGACTCTGGAGCCATTCGACCTCGTTGATCTGACTTTCCAACAGCACACGGAGTGAGGGGATTTCTAGCTCGATTGGGAGTACGGCTTCCATTCCGTAGGTGAGAGCAAATGGTGTTTCCCCGGTTGCCGTTCTGACGGATGTTCTGTATCCCCAGAGAGCAAGGTGAAGCTTGTCGGGCCAATCTCTGCCTCGGACAGCCATTTTCCGAATGATGTTTTCCAAGGTTTTGTTTGCTGCTTCGACGGCTCCGTTGGTTTGGGGCCTATAGGAAGATGACTTGTGACGGGTTATTCTGAATTCTGCTAGCAGCCTATCGCATTCCCCTTCAAAGTGGGATCCATTATCTGAAATGATTTCGGCTGGCAACCCATATCTGCATATGATGTTCTCTTTGATGAAGAGGGCTATTTTCTTGGCTTCCGGGTCGAGCGGTATACGGTGTTGACTATGGAAGGGTCGAGGCCCGGCATATCTTTATAGGACCATGCAAACACATCCATGAATTCTCTTAGCAGCTCAATCAGAGCATCCTTTTCAGTTCCTTCGAAGAAACTACCAATCTGCGTCTCTTTAGGCTCTTTCGCAGTTCCCAAATTCACACATGTCAAAACCTCTTCGGCAACTTGGGCTCGATTTTCCTCTTTCCGAACAACCTGCTTAAAGATTTTTTTTTAATATATTATTTATTTAATGTGTCTGCTTCTTTATCTAGTGAATTATTATTAACTGTTTTTAAATTATTAGCCAATTTATCATTAGTTAAAGTGGCAATCGAGGGATACTCGAAGGTTCAATCATTTCATTGAGGACGAAAGGGAATACGGCGTTTGCTACAACCTCGTAGTCTTCGGGCGTAAGGCCATCGGACTGACTCGAGAGACTCGAACTCAATAATGAGAGACTCGGAGGACTTTTACATAGGTTGACACAAGGGGACGGGGACCAATCCAAGCTTCGTGATCATTTCCTCCTTGGTCGGGGACGGGCACGAGAGAGTTTCCCAATTCTTGATGGCATTGTCGGTGGCCTCATGACTCGGGAATTGCTTGGCTGTTTACATTCTCCTTTCTCAATCATTGCTATCATCTCTTTGTGAACTGAAATCAATCGTGTGCACTTTGAACCTCTTTCTCAGAATAAGCTGTTTGCATAATCGGACCATCCCAATCATCTGAAAAGACTTCTGCGGCTTTAGCTTTTGGCGTTGTCAGTTCAAACTCAGGCTTTGGGCCTTCCTGGACAATCGGGATCGTGGTAGTAAGCTTCTCGAACTGCTCTACTAGGCCTGGCACGCCTTTGAAAGTATACTCACTCTCCATGGTGGTGGTAGCCCCAGGTATCTTGGGTAGATCCAGAAACATTCTACGGACTGGGTTAGCCTTGGCTCCCCTGAACTTGTTGAGGTCATCTTGTAGCTTCAGCCATCCTTCTGTAGGTTCTTTGACTGTGGCATTGCCATGCTGTGTAGGACCTTTCACGAAGTAGTCGGCCAGATTAGGACTGAAAGGGAGAGATTTAGGGCCGTTGACCGGGACCCTTCCTGTGGCAGCTTCTTCCCTTTTTCGGGCCATTTCTTTTTCTTTCGCGGTGTCCATCGAGGCGGCCTCATATCCCAGGCCGTGGCGAGTTTTCTGTCCTTTTACTTCAATAACTTTGTGAGTTCCTTGCTGATGCTTCCCCAGATCGAGACCAGGCAGGTAGCTCATTCTTCTCATCATCTTCAAGACTGGAGGGATCTTGTCCCGAGTGATCGTCAGATCTATGTTACAAACTTGGGCTTTGGGAGGCTCGACCGTGAAGCCTGTTAGCATGAGACCTTCCTCGTCATGTTTGATCTCCAGAATAGGTATCCCACCCTATCAGTGCCCTCCAAAGTGACTAGGTCTCCGTAAATGGTTGTCAAATCCCCATCCGAAACAAACTTCACACACTGATGGAGGCTCGAAGCAACCCCCTTGACTTGATGCAGCCAAGGTCTTCCCAGCAGGGCATTAAAGGTGATCGGGATATCGATAACCTGGAATTCCACAGGTATCATCTTCTTGCCAAACCAGAGGGCCAAAGTAGCAACCCCAAGTACTGTACGGGATGTCGAGTCATAAGCTTTGACTGTGAGGGAGGAAGGCTTTAATTCTGTGGATTTGATGTCGAGCAAACTCATCATCTTAGCTGGGAGGATATTCATCCCAGACCCATTGTCAACCAAAACTCGGGGAAGACGTCGTTCATCCAGCTGGACTGTGATGAAGAGGGGCTCGTTATGATCGGCTCCGAACTGAGGGAGATCGAGGTCGGTGAAAGTGATTATATTCCCATAATGAATGTTCCCAATCAACTGCACCACATCATCAGGAGTAGCATCAATAGGGACCAGCGTGCGGGCTAGGCTTTCTTCCAGCTTTAGCTTGTGGGGGTACGATGAGGTAAGCAGGGACCACAAAGAGATGTTGGCCTGAGTTTGCTTCAACTGGGTAAGCACGGGATCCTCCTTCTCGGGGTCAGGAGTTTCGGCTGTGTTGGCATAGGGGAGACGGTCTTCCCTTGGTGCTTGATCCGTTACCTTCTTGTCTGTCTTGGGGTTCCCCTGGTAGATCTGCCCAGATCGGGTCAACAGGTTGACTTCCTCATCAGTTGCTTCTTGACTGGATTTCTTCAATGCTGCCAAGGTCAACGGGGGAGCCTTTTTGGCTACCGGCCCTTTGGTTACGACGGAGCTTAGTAATGGTGAGAGGTGAGCTTGAGAGTCACGGTTTCTACCTAGGCAGCCTTCCGAACTGCTTCCCAAGTTACAGGCCTTTGAACTCGTGGTTGCGTCATTGTTCCATGGATGGCCCACAGAGCTAGGGCGTCCTCCGATTCGCTCTCATAGCCTGCCTTGCTCATAGTTATCATACAGCAAGAGCTGCTGTTCTCAGGGCTCGGTGGCCTTTCGTTTTCATCTCCGGTATAGTGCAGCCATTCTGGTTCCTTTCTGTAATACTCAGAGCTGGAGACGATTATAGCATTCTGTGTGGGAGGAGCATTGGGTATCATCTCGATTTCCAGGACTTCTCTGAGAGCTGAAATACATTCGGGGAAGGTGACCTCTTCTTGGGTAACCCTGACAAGGATTGTTACTTTGTTTCGGGGCAGATTTGATCTGACCATGGTCACTTTCTCATTGGGGAGGATGGGAGTCAGTTTCCCTCTCTCTAACAGATCTTCAACTATCTTCTTGGATCGGGTGTCTGAAAACCCTTTCCCCAAAGCATGGTAGGCAGTGTTGAACTCTATGACGTCCACGTACTCAGCCCCAAGAAAATTCATGGCCTTCATGTCCTCGGTTTCATAATCCTCCGAAGTTTCTTCAATCTTACGGCTGTCAGCCTCCATCTCGTCATACATCTTTTTCCTTTCGCCCTTACAAGCAGGGCAACCACAAGTAAAGGATAGACAATGCTCGCTTCCGTAGTTTAACGTAACAGCTCGGTAGATCTGGGTCCAAATGAGGAGTACCCGGGGTCCACTGTCGGGTACAGGAGCAATTAAGAAAGCGTCATGTGGGTCCATGGGTATGAAGGCGACTGGGGAGACATTTAGATCAATAACCCTTTTCAGTGACTCCATGCATTCGAGGTGTTCGAGTGGCTCGGCAGTGACTCTTACAGTTGTGATACCGTCTGTTCTAGGGAAGGAAGAAAAAGATCCGATGACGTTTACAAATTCATCGTCTTCCGGTTGCTGAAAACCTCCTTTTTCGACCAGTGCCTCAATAAAATTTCTCCATTCGCCTGTTAAGTCCTTATAGGGAACATTGTGCTCTAGGACCTTCGATATGTATGGATCTGCAAGTGGGCTTTGCTGTTCCTCATCCTCTGAAGTATCTGGGCATTGACCACAAGTACATCTTACGAGTGACACTTCGTGGGGACCCATCCCCGCATTTTCTGGTGACCTTTCATCGTCACTAGCTGACAACCATCCATTGTGTCCGGCACCCGAGATGTCATTTCCGGCATGATTGTTCCAGACCGACTCTGGATCCGGGGCCTCGGTTGACTCTTCGCTCTCGTCGTCATCATCATTACTGTCGTCATTGTCATCAGAATCATCTTCCCATACTACTGGGATTTCGGCTGAGAGAGAACGCATGTCAAATCTGTTAGGGGAAGATGGGTGCGTGCAACCGCAGAAATTATCATATGCCCCCATTGCCGGAAGCGGCAATTGCGACTTCGCTTCTCCTCCCAGAAACTGTGGGGGAAGAGTGAGAGGGGGCGGCACGTACTTGACTCCAGGAAGGATATAGAAGCAATCCTCCTCCTCTAATTCTTCACTTTCACTGTGCTCGGGATCGTATTCGGCTTCTCCCAGAACCAACTTGTAGAAGTGTACTAACTCCAGGTGCTCTTCGGCCTCTTTGCTGATAAGCCCCAATACAGGCGCCCGCCTGAAGCTTTCTTGTTCAATCTTCCTTGACTGCTCTAACCATCTCGTGTAAATGGTTTTCTCATGATTTGACCGGAACAGCCCCAGCTCTTCAGTATCAGCTATCCCTTCCTCCGAGAAGTAACGAGCCTCATATTCTTGTAAGAAGTTTCTAACGTGAGACCAAGGAGGGTTGGTTTGTTCATCATCCTCAAGGCTGAGGGGGGATCCGAATTCAGGATCCTCAACAAGGTTGCCCATGGGTATTTGGAGATCTTCATCAGTTTCCGCATTTTCCTGGGCGTGCGAAGGTTTTCCGGCTTCAATCATGTTCACCTGGTTATGATTTCTTGGGAAGGGATTTTTGACTGTGTTAGGCCCCTCGGGGCCTTCCAACTTTCCTTGCTCTATCAGCCCTTGGATTGCCTTTTTCAGAGTAAAGCAGTTATCTGTCAGATGTCCGTGGGTTTGATGAAAAGCCCAGAATTTAGAAGTATCCATGGGAGCATTCGGATTCCTGGGTTGGAAATTCTCTAAAGGCCGCAGCAAACCTTCTTTCACCAATCCTCTAAAGATGTCGTTCAGAGGCATTCCGAAGCTTTCGAGATTTATGACCCGTGGTTTGGACTCAGCTGGTTTTCTGGGAGTAAAAGGAGTTGCATTATTACATTCCTGTCCTGCGTAGTTGATCGCCTCTTTACCTTTAGCAGGAGCAGGAGCAGGAGCAGTATTGGAGGGAGGAGCCCGATATCTGTAGGCAGGTGCAGCAGCCGGTTGCTGATTGTAAGCCTTTTCAAACTTAGTTGCGGAGTTAACCATGGCCCGTAGGTCTGAGTAGGGGAAGTGACTGAGGGAGGCCCTCAAATGCGATTTCAGGCACGACTGGAAGATGTCCAACTGTTCCTCTTCAGAAGGAGGGATGGCCATCTCACTAAGTTTCAGATTCCACCGCTTGTAAAAATCCCCGACATTCTCATCGGGACGCTGCACGGTTGTCTGCAAGTCAACTCTATTTGTTTCCCATTCCAAATTAGCTTTGTACTTCTCTGTAAAGGCACTGGTGATCTGATCCCATGTAGCCCTGGCCTCGGGTTTTAAGCGGAAGAACCATTTTAGAGCACTGGATTTCAAAGAGAGACTAAAATAGTCAGCCAACTGCTGGTTGGTGCATCCTTTGGCCTTCATTGCCAAGGTATACGTGTCCAGATGAGTTTTGGGGCATACAGTCCCATCAAACAGGTCCAGATTAGGCATCACAAACTTGTGGGGCAGGGGAACGATGGAGTCCGGGTCTGTGGGCCGGAAGGCAGACTTCTTAGCAACACCCGGCAATTTGCGCTTTCATTTCCTTGTGTTGCTCCATGAACCAGGCCAGGTTAGGGTCTTGTGGTGAGCCATGGCGTTCAGACCAGTGACTGAGCTAGAGAGAGGAGTTACCACTGGCGGTAGACTGGTGGAGGGAACGGCCGATCCGGGGACGTAGGTGAAAACCTGTCCTTGGCCTGAATTACCCTGGGGAGCGTGAGTAGGAGCCTGGGCATAGGGATAGAACCTTGCGGCTTGCTGTTGACTTTCAACCGGCAAAGTGGGCGGAGGCAGGCCTGATGTAGCCGGGTAGCTTGGTTTTCCAGGTTGAGATTCATAGGTAGGCATAGGTGCGGGCTGGTGTCCCTGGTTGTTGAACTGTATGCCAGGTTGTGGCGAGGGTACATAATCGAGAGGGTATTGTGGTCCGGGGGATTCTGATGAAACTGGATTAGGGGCTTGGTGGCCCATTGATCCCTGAGTGAGAAATGGGTTTGTGGAAACTGTGTTAGGAGCAGCTGAACTAGCATCATTCTGAGGAGGGGCCCCTGACTGTTGTTCCAAACCAAACTGCGGTGGCATCCCAAACTGTTGCTGCGGTACTTTGAACCGCTGTTGTGAAGGTCCGGCTTGGTCGTTTCCGAACTGAGGCGAGATCCCGATTTGCTGTGGCATTCCGAGGTACCCCCAACCATTAGAAGACATTGCGTACTGACCTTGTCCCTACTGAGGAACTGCGAACTGATTCGTCCCGTCAGGCTGCATGGATCCAGTGGTCTGTAGTTGGGGAGCTGGCTGACCCGAAGATCGAGGAGCATGGGTTCTGGTAGTAGTACCATAGGAGGTGGGTGGTGGCATCCTGGAGTAATCAGGGCGACTGAGAGTGGGATTGGGGTCCTCTTCTTCTTCCACGGTGAAGGTGCCATCGGGATTGAGACTGGCGACCAAACCATGGCTCCGGATGGCTTCCATAAGGCTATTAATCTGTGCTTCCTGTCGCAATCTCATCTGTTACGCTAACCGATTCCACTGCTGTTCTGTTTGAGGAGTCCCGGGAGGCGGAGTGATGTTGTCCCCATCGTTACCAGCTGATGCAGACATTCTGAAACCCGGAGTCGGAACAAACGGTGAAGCTGATGATGCGCTTGACTCTTCCCAACTGATCAAACGGTGACCCGGCGCCCGGAACCAAGCTTTGTGAGGAGCTGCGGGGGAAAGACACGAGGGTTCAGATATTTGGGTTTGAAGGAGGGTAGGTGTTTGGGCTTTGGGCTCATACAACACGCAATTATTTGTTCTTGTTTACTTAAAACATGTTTTATTAAACCTAATCAGTTGGAAAAGATTGCTCTTCTTTTTTCCAGACTACTCCGAACCTGGATCAGTGGGTCCCATCACTACGCCTGCGGACCCTCAACCTGTAACCTCGAACAAGGGTTCCGTAGGGTAAGCAGGTCCCACCGACCAAAAATAAAAAGGATCCTAAAGTCTGGCGGGTAATCTAGTCTTAACGAGTATTCGATGTGAATTACGGACAAAGCTGACGTCAAAGGTCAAGATCATGTCCGAGGGGCTCGACGAAAAGTCGGCATGGCTCGGACTGATAAATGTCCATAATTGATCTTGACCCGTCGTCAGTTAAGTCGTAATTAGACATGGAATGATCGTTAATCCTTGATGACTCAGTGTCATGCCGGGAGTCAGTGTATAAGTTGTGCCAGTCAGAGTCAAAGTCAGGGCGCCAGTCAATATCTGGTCAAAGTTCGCGGTGGAAAACCGGCATGACTTCGACTGATTAGGGTCCCCGAAAGATATTGACTTGGTATGCCGACTAAGGCTTGACAGGAAAGGTGTATACACAGACAGGGCACGACACGGACCAGACTAAAATCCAACCGGGTCTCGGACAAAGTGTGTCACGGACAAGTGCATGGTCGACACGAGGCTCCAAGGGATGTTTGGGTAGTCCCGTGCTCGCACCGAGAGGCGCAATAAGGCCAAACGGGCTGCTACTGGAATTTCCCCGGGTTAAGGACGTAGTGTGCAGTGTAAGGCCAAGTGCGCGTAGTGTGCAAGTAGTCTATCTTCTTTTTCTGAGTAAAATAGAAATTTTCATATGTGTCTTAAGGAGAATGATGCATGCAAAAATTTTTGAAAATGATTTTTTTAATTTTTTTTTTGAAATTTTTTTTTTTTGAATTTTTTTTAAAATTTTTTTTTTTGAAATTTTTTTTTTGAATTTTTTTTTTAAAGCAAATAAACACATAAGCACATAGGCACAAAATTCAAACAGTTAAGGAAATGATTCCGACAGTCAAGATACCGATTCTTCCGGGACAGTCAAAACAACACGAAATGTGCAAAACAAACACACACACACAGTACAAATGGTTTCAAATGCCGGGACGGAAGTTTGACCCACAAAAGCTTTCCTCTTTTTTTTTAAAAAAAAAAACAATGATACCGGTACGTGGCTTTGTTAGACCATAATTTATCCCAAGCCCCGGGTTAGGGAGCGGTACAGGAAATTTAATGACTTCCACCTATATACCAAATACCATTTTTTATATTTTTTTTTTAAAAATAAAGCTTATTTTTTTTATCCCCAGCGGAGTCGCCACTGTGATAATGTGCGTCCGCGATTTTTCTTTTTTTTTGAAAATCAACAAAACGGGAGTCGCCACACCATTTTTATTTTAAGGGCCAAAACTTTGAAAAATGCCCGAGATTAGAGATTTGGGTTCGGAGGTCACGTTACACTCCGGGAAGAACGTTAGGGTTCACCCGGAATGCCTCGTAAAACGAGTCTTCCTAGCTTAAAACCATTTGTGTGTGTGTGTTTCTTTGTTTAAAATAAATGCAAACTGAGAAAACTAAAAATTGAGAACTCTTTTTAAGAAATTAAACAAGTCCCATGATTTTTTGTATGATTTTAGGGTTGAGTTTTGGTACTCAAAAGACTCCTTGAAGTTGAAAGTCAATTCTGCCAGAATGAAAAAGACAGTGGACACTTGATTTTAAAATGGATTTAAGAGTTCTAAAACTTCAGAATCTGGGGAACGTCAGAGAATAAAAGTTGTTCAAAACATCTTAAATAAGGTGACTGCAGAATATTTTTATGATTGGAGATGATTTGATAGACCAAAACCTTCTGGAAATCACAGATGTGAAATCTGGATTTCCAGAGACTGCTAAACTGACCTTTGGAAAATAATTTGGAAAAGTGAGTTAGACTCACGTAAAAAATAAAGTAAAAATATGTCTGAAATCCTATGGATGTTGGATACAAAAAGTATTTTATAGTCAATACCAAATTCCAAGTTTTACTGTGTCCAAAAAATTAGACAATGGACAGAGGTCACAGAAAATGTGCTACTGGACAGTAACATTCTCAAGAAGGAAAATGTGATTTTAAGGGTTTTGCATCCATGCTTGTCCCCATTTCCTTAGGCTTTGATTAGTGATCACTAAACATGTTTAGTGGTGATCTACTATATCAAGACATTCTTAGGGTACATTAGGACTTGAAGCACTTCATTTGCTTGGGATGGGGAGATTTAACTTGAAATAAAGATTTTATGTATGAAAATTGATTTTAGGAAAACACTTTCAAGGAAGTAAGAAACAATTTGGACTCTTTAAAATGGTCATCCATGAAAATTTATTCTAAGGTGACTTCATTTTAGGTCAAGTAAAGATTAATGACATGAAATGAGAATGTGGACCATTTAGTGTGGAGCCGGTCTCCTGTGAGAACAGCATGACCCGTCTCATGCATGAGACGGGTCGACCCATGACCATGGGGCATGACCCGCCACGTGGCAGCCTTTTATAGGCCAATTTTTTTTTTATATTATTTTTTTCTGAGAAAAAGTAATAGTTACCATCTCTTAATGTAATA
Organism: Adenophora triphylla var. japonica; assembly: GCA_022495995.1. Taxonomy (NCBI): domain Eukaryota; kingdom Viridiplantae; phylum Streptophyta; class Magnoliopsida; order Asterales; family Campanulaceae; genus Adenophora; species Adenophora triphylla. The sequence continues at coordinate 35,106 of JAFEMH010008279.1, read as the reverse complement.
GTTTGTATACATTAAAGTAATAGTTTGTATACATTAAAGTAATACATATATACAGAAAAGTAATAGTGTTTTTCCCTAAGTTTTCTATGTATTACTTTAAGTAATAGTTTTTCCCTAACTTATGTATATGAATGTAATAGTTTATACAAGTAAATGTAACACTTTGATAGATGAAATTGTAACATATTTCTATAGATAATGTAATACTTTTACATGAAAACATATAGATACCTATACATATGTGTTACAATTATGTACAAATACTATTATATATAAATAACACATTTGTTACATTTTAGTTATAAGAAGTATTACTTTTGCCAAACGAAGAAAACTTAGGAAAAAATATTATTACTTTTCTGTATATATGTATTACTTTAATGTATACAAACTATTACTTTAATGTATACAAACTATTACTTTATGTTGGCTGAAGGATTGGGCCAAGGCAAATGTGGGCTGATTCCAGCTTGGGCGACCGCCCATATGCAAAAAGCTTGGGCGGAGGCGTGGGTTGGCTTTGTTGGGCGGGTGATGGGTATGGATCCGACCCGTCTCATGGATGAGGCGGGTCATGCTGTTCTCACCCAAGTTTTTGTCTTTAGTTTAGTGTGATCATCCATGGAGATGAACTCCAAGGTGACCACACCTTAGGTCAAGTAACAACTATTTTATGTAAGATAAAAGACAACAACTTAGAGAATGTAGATCCTTATAGAAGATCATCCATGGAGATGAACTTTCATGGAGATCCCCTTGGATCTTGGGCAAGAGATTGAACAACAAGGGGGTGAACAAGTTACATCTTTAAAGTATGAGATGCATGCATGGATGATGGAGGTTTAAGGTAAGGAGAAGGAGGGTTTATCAATGGTGGTATCCTATCTTCCTTGGATTTGTGTTTGAGACTTGAATTTGAGTGTGTTTAGTGAGTGGGATTTGGGAAAATGATTAAGAAAAAGGTGGCAATTCAAGGAATTCCCACTGTTTTCTATAATATTTTCGCCAGAAATGCTATTGTGAGTGAATTGTTCTTGTTTTTTGTGAGACTGAGGGTCTCTATTTACAGGCCTCTGGAAACTTCAATTCCATCCGCGCGGATGGGTCGTCGACGTGCGTGCTTGTTCATTAAATCTTCTTTGCTGAGCTTTGGACAAAAGGAATATATTTTTCAAATACTCAACCAGCTGTTATTTACAGCTTACCCATTTCGGATTTTTACCTTTTGTGAGATTCTTTCCCTTGTTTAACTCCAAATAGCAATCCCCAACTTACCCTTGCTTTGTTAGAAAAGTTAGGTCTTGTTAGAAAAGTTAAGGTTTAGGTTAAGGGTGTGAAGGCTTTCGTTAGTTTTCTAACGAAAATACTAACAACTCAAATTGGAGCACTTACAGCAGCGGCAGCAGCGATGAAATGCTATGATTAATGGTCGAGGGGAGGAGAGATGAGTGGTGGAGGACTATAAAACGTGGTTGTAGAGGGTCGGATGGTATGAAAGAGCATAGGGAAAGAAATGAAAGATAAGTGAGGAAGATTGAAAGAATTTTAGCTAATACTGTTTTGGAAAACTATCGATTGTGCGTAACAATGATCACACAAGTTTCATAACAACTTAACATACACATGCACACAAACAGAATTAAATTAAAAACGTAGCGAAATAAATGAAAACACGAATTAAACACTTCAGTAGTAAGACAATGCTTGCTGGAAAACTTTCATTAATAAAAAACTTGCAGAATACAAGATAACGAGATCGTTGAAGAAAATAACATTTGCCGACGACTAAAATATGGCCAAATTGAAGCTTCGAAGAGAGATGTCACTCCAACGTTCGAATCTGACTTAGTAGAAAGAAGACGGTTAGAGGTAGAGTAGGATGACCAGAGATGGGGAGGATAAGGGTGGCCGGAGATGGGGGTGAGTAACCGAAGATGGAAGGAGAGAGAGAGAGAGAGAGAATGTGTGTGTTTTGAATGAGAAGGGAGGGAAGAAAACGTGGTTTTTATATAGGATTAGGTGGAATTTTGATTCAAATGTTGGATTAGATGATTAAATTTCAAATTTTACTATCTTTATTGATCGATTAACTTGGGATGAACGACCCAACGGTGATTTACCCTTGTTTTTCAGATGAAATATAAATAACTAATTAATAGAATCAGCGGATTTCAAACTTCTCGACTTAGAGGTGCTCAGCCTATGGTCCCATGGTATCATCCTACATAATAATGGGATCCAATAGAAATTAAATCAAATAGCGCCATCAATTTGATACGTTATACTAAAAAAAAGAAAAAAATTGAATTGCATTGATAAATATGATTGACGGAATTTTAATCTGAATTTCTATTTCCAAACGACCCATCGAACAAATTAAGCTGGAAAACTTGGGTGCACCACAGATAGTATCTCACATGGTGGTCTCAACCAATCAGATTGCTTTGCGTGAGATTCTTACGATCCACACAGAAAAAAAACGGAATAATACAACAATTGCACCTCCTATCTCGTAGTTGCACCTTGGTCTCTCTGTCCAGTGCACGCGAGTCATTCCTCATGAGCCATCTTTAAGAACAACAACAACAAACCTTAGTCCCAAAATAATTTGAGGTCGGCTAACATAAATCCTCATATGTCATCATGAAAAAAGGTTGTTGAAAAAAAAATAAAAATAAATAATGAGCCATCTTTAAGAACTGGTCCCAAAATTGAGCTAATCTTCCTATTTTGATTATTAGCTTCCCTTCATTTCTAACTCCAAGTCATGACCATCCCCTTCCACTTTACAACTTGCAATGGATCTTTCTCATTCCTTACTAATCTAACCCTCAACTTTTCATATGCATTTTTACTGAACATACCTTTCTCGTGGAGAGATTTTACGATCTCCTCCCCCGCATCAATTCTGTCCAAATATTCCACGCAAGAAGCTGAAGTGATTAAATCTTGTGTTGGATTAGAACTTGCACAAATTTCTTTCTTTAAAGCCTCCACTGCCTTGTCCACCTGATTGTTTATAAGATATCCCGTAGCCATAAGACACCAAGTATGAGGTCTGGGCTCATTTCCATTCTCTATAAGCCTTTTCACAATAACCTCGGCCTTTTCCATTAAACCCTTCTTGCAGTATGCTTTGACGAGAGTGCCAGGAATCCGATGGTCAAAATCTTGCCTACTTGTTTGCCGTTCTTTTAATTTCTTCTCTGAACCAAAAATGGTATTTAACTTAGCTAACGAATTTAGCATTACTGTCCGGTGGTCAAAATGTTCCCTTTTTGCTTCCCATTTGTTAAATATCTTCTCTGCACCATCAATGTCATCTAACTTAACTAACGAATTTAGCATTAGTAAATATGCCTTGTTGAAGAATTTCCCTTCTTTCTTGCTAAGGTTCCATATACGGTATACCTACTCTTTTTTCCCCATACTAGCATAAAGGGTCAATATAACTCCATGAGCAAACATTTTATCTCCTCTGATGATGCGCTCAGATTTTGTCAGAGTTTCAAAAGCCTTCTGTGGAGCACCGGCTTTTATATAAGCATTGGCTACAGAAGCATATATGTTCCAGTCCATAGTGTCTAGGGTATCCGCCTCCATTTCCGTTAGGAGAATTTCCATTTTTTCTACGTCCGACCACGCTAGATATGCTTTTAATCTGATATTATACATGTGACTATCGTGATTAACTCCCTTCTCTTTCATCTCTTTCACTAGAAGGTTGAACTTCTTGTAGTCTCCCAGATTATGATATAAGGTTAGCATTACACTGTATGACCAGGAACTAGCAAATCCCAACTCCCTCATCTTCTGCATGGTTGCTTCTGCTTTCTCCATGTCTTTTGCTTTGGCACAACACTTCAAAAGCGAAGCATAAACCTGTGGGACCCTCAAAGTTTTTGGAACACAGTTAATGTGCATTTCTGCATGTTCAGTGCCATGAACCATAAATATCAACTCTAGTTGCAATGAAACATCTTCCGGAGAAGGATCGTTGTCACAAGCCCATTTAAGTATCTGCGATAAGAGAAGAAACAAGAATCAGGCTCAAGCAAACTGAAAGTAGAGTTGATGAAAAATGAAGTACAAATTTACGCAGAAAATAAGGCCGTGAAATGTAAACTATATTTCGAATAGGTACTCCATCCCAAAAATGAAAGTCCATTTTTTGTTTTCCAAGAAATTAAGAAAATTGACTTTAAGCATTTTTGGCAGCACATATACATATATACCCTTGATGAGCAGATCATGTCATCACAAGGGTAAAGTATGGCATAATAGTTTATAAGGTGATTATGTAACTTTACCGGGAAAAAGGCACTCTTTTTAGGGACAGAATCATTTTGAAAACAGACACTTACTTTGGGACTGAGATCTACTTTCCCGGAGAAAAGAGTCTAGTAGTTAACAGTTCTCTCTAAAGAATTCCTACTTTCCGAAGTGTTAAAACAACACAACGTTCTCAAAATAAAATAAAATTGAAACTAGCTTACAAACTTAAAAGTTTTCAACCAGCAGACATTTTCGAATAATATAGGAAACATTTTATCATTTCCCAATGGGATGGTATTGGATGGACATACACTTGAACCTCAATCAAGATAAATTCGGCATATGGTAAAGCCAGGCCTGGCAGTAGAAGGATACATTGAGGCATATTGATAAATCCTTTATTGCAAATATAAAGGTTTCATTTTCACTTGTCCAGTCATCTTGATTAAACATTGACCATAAATCTGTAAATTAATACTAAAGTTGGAATTTGTAATATATGCAGGGAAAAATTGCAGGATAATCCATCCATTTATACTGATGAATGATGGGTCAAGTTCTTTCCCATAAATTTGATTGCATTTTGATAACCTTTCAGTTATATTGTTTTATGGCGGGCAGGCTATAGACTGTGAGAAGGATTTTCAGTTTTCTTCAGCGTGTTTTTATGTTGTTTTCTGCCTGTAGTGTGGTTCTGTCTCTGGTCCGAAGTGTGGTTGGAGCGTATTTGTATTTCTAGTAGCATCATCCATTTTTGACTCTCATATGTAACCTTCATCTTGCTTCTCTTCGACTAGTCATGATCTACAGTCCAAGCCATCAAAGCAAAGCAGAAATAATGAACTCACCATTGCAACTAAGCCTAAAGGTGGCCGTTGACTTTAGGGTTAACTGAATCCTTCTATATTAGCTACAAGAAGCTGGCAGAACTTCACCTTTCTTGATTGTAGGTTTTATTCCAGGTCCATCACAAGGAAAGCAGAAACCAAGGTTTGCTTAGATGTGAGACCTATCCTCTTGGGCGACATAAAGAATGCTTCCTCAGCTATAGAGAGGTTTGACATCAATTTGCCTGAGCTTATGGAGGTAATCGGGATCCAGTAAATCCTCGCATAGATCTCACACAAGATTTTTTATACCGACATCCATGGATGCTCTTAAGGGGTTGGTAACATAAGGATTTTGAATTTTAGTCACGGACCTTGAACCTCTCTAGTTCTCAGCAGATTCGGTCCATCGTGTCCTCCGAAACTTATTAAAATACGAAGAAACTTTTCAACATTAACACTGTCGCTTTTTAATACTATCACTAGCACTCTTGTTAGCACTACAACTGACACTGTTTAATGCATATACTAGCACTCTTTATCACACAATTGGCACTATTTAACAGTCACATTTGCACTATTAAACCCTCACACTGGCACTCTTTTTAGCACTACCACCGGCACTACTTGAGGCATATACTAGCACTTTTTAACACACTTTTAAAACACATTTTCCAAAGTGTCAGTGCTAAGTACAAAGTGCAAGTCCTTCAAACTGGAACTTTGTAACTAGCACCAGCACTTTATAATACTACCATTGACACTTACGAGAAACCTGTTTTTCCTATTGATAAAAAATTTGGTTATTTATAAGACCAACTCATTGTCCCAAGTCAGGATAAAGGGCGAGGGTTGCGGTAGGCATGTGACAGCCAGCGTAAAAATTTTGTCACATTAACATGACATGAATCGGATTATGAATATCGTTGGGGCGTTTCCTCAGCAGCGACGCGCTACACTTCAAAGACCTGGGTGTAGTGATAAGTATGCAAAGGTTGCTAGGTCGTCGCCCGGAAGCGACGCGCCATCTCTTCGCCCGGGGGTGGTGTCAAATATGCAAGGGTGCGCTACACTTCAAAGACCTGGGTGTAGTGATAAGTATGCAAAGGTAGCTAGGTCGTCGCCCGGAAGCGACGCGACATCTCTTCGCACGGGGGTGGTGTCAAATATGCAAGGGTTTTCGCATTGCGGATGAGTGCGGGTAAATAAGCTAGTCCATGGTAGGTGTAAGGGTAGTGGGATGCTTTTGGGAACTTGGAACATTGAATCCTTGACAGGGAGATCAGCAGAGGTGGTGAAAGTTATGAGGAGGAGGAAGATTCACATAATGTGTCTACAGGAAACTAAGTGGGTTGGAGAGAAAGCAAAAAAAATATCGTCTTGGGTTTTAAGCTTTGGTACTCAGGAAAGAATAAGGGTAGAAATGGAGTGGGTAACATTATTGATAAGGAGTATATTAATGATGTGGTGGAAGTGTACAGGAAGAGTGATCGAATTATGGGCATTAAGCGGTGATACGTGATGAGATTATAACTATTATTTCCGCCTATGCACCACAAGTAGGGTTGGATGCATCTATTAAACAAGTGTTCGGAAGATTTGGAGGAGGTAGTGCAACGAGTACCTAGTGGTGAGAAATTAGTGATTGGTGGTGATACGAACGGACATGTGGGGTCTAGTCGATATGGCTTTGAAAGCATACATGGAGGTTTTGGTTTTGGAGAGAGGAATGAAGCGAGGAAATAGTATCTGGGACTTTGCGTTGGCATATGACTTGAGTATAATGAACACTTGGTTCAAGAAGAGAGAATCTCACTTGGTGTCCTATAGGAGTGGAGGTAATGCGAGTCGATTGACTTCTTCTTAGTAAGCAATACTTGTAGAAAGAGTTATACGGATTGCAAGGTTGTTCGGGTGAGAGCACAGACAACTCAGCATAGGCGGTGGTACTTGATTTTCGAAGTAAGAGAATTTCGAGGAAGAGAAAATCACAGGTAGACCCTAGAATCAAGTGGTGGAGACTTGAGGGAAAATCAACCGAAATTTGTAGCTAAGATGGTCGATACCGGTATTTGGGCGGATAATATGGAGGATATGGATATAGATTCGACTTGGACTAAGATGGTACATACCATAAAGGAGGTGGCGAAAGAAGTCCTCGGAGAATCTAGAGGAAATAGGCCACCAAGTAAGGACACATCATGGTGGAACGAGGAAGTAAAACAAGCAATAAAGGGCAAGCGAGAATGCTACAAATTATTGGGGAAATGTAGGAGCGACGAGAACTATGAGAAGTATAAGGAAGCTAGAAGAGATGCTAAGAAAACAGTAAGAGACACAAGAGCAAAGGTGAATCAGAAACTTTATGATAAGTTGGATACAAAAGAAGGGGAAAAGGACATCTACAGACTCGCTCGTATGAGGGATAAGAGGACACGAGATATTGGGACGGTTAAATGTGTGAAGGATGTAGACCAAAGAGTTTTAGTCGGGGATAAAGAGATAAAAGATAGATGGAGTTCGTACTTTGATAACTTGTTCAATGGCGGTCAAGAGCAGGATGTTGGAGATTTAAATATCTCTTCGAGTATGGTTAATCGAGATTTTATGCGGAGAATTCGAAAGAGTGAAGTGGAAATGGCAATGAAAAAGATGAGATTGAAGAAAGCCGTTGGACCGGATGGTATACCAATTGAGGTTTGGAGATGTTTCGGGAGAGGGAGTAGATTGGTTAACAACGCTATTTAACAAGATATGGAGAGTTAACACAATGCCATTGGAGTGGCGGAAGAGTACTACGATCCCTTTGTATAAGAATAAAGGTGATGTCCAAGATTGTGCCAACTATCGGGGATCAAACTAATGAGCCATACTATGAAACTTTGGGAAGAGTGATTGCACAAAGGCTGAGAAAAATTGTGGATATTTCGGATAACCAATTTGGGTTTATGCCGGGAAGATCGACTATGGAGGCAATATATCTTATGAGACAAATCATGGAGAAATATCGGGATCAAAAGAAAGATTTGCATATGGTTTTCATTGATTTGGAGAAGGCATATGATAAAGTGCCAAGAGAGGTACTTTGGTGGGCATTAGCAAAGAAGGGTGTTTCAAAGAAATATATTGATATTATCAAGGACATGTATACTGGAGTTAGTACTTGTGTACAGACTAGTGTTGGGAAAAGGCGAAGAGTTCCCTATAAAGATTGGAGTGCATCAAGGTTCCGCACTTAGCCCCTTTCTTTTTGCTTTGATAATGGACGAATTGACGAGGCCAGTCCAAGATGATATACCAAAGTGTATGCTTTGTTCGCGAGATGATATTGTCTTGATTGATGAGACAAGAGAGGGTGTTGAAAGTAAATTGGAGTTGTGGAGACACACTTTGGAATCTCGAGGTTTTCGATTAGCGAAGCAAGGCGAATATTTGGAGTGTAAGTTTAGCGAGTTGGAAGTAGGGAGGCGGGCGGTCACATTTGATGGAAATATTATCCAAGCTTCGAGTTTTTTCGCTATCTTGGATCCATTATCCAAAAGGATGGAGAATTAGATGGAGATGTGGCTCATAGGATTAAAGCGGGTTGGTTGAAGTGGAAGAGTGCTACGGGGTTTCTATGTGATCGCGGCATGCCCAATAGATTAAAGGGAAAATTCTACCGCACGGCAATTAGGCCGGCATTGCTTTACGGCACCGAATGTTGGGCCGTGAAACAGTGTCACGTGCATAAGATGAATGTGGCGGAGATGCGTATGCTTCGATGGATGTGCGGTCATACAAGAAAGGATCGGTTGGGGAATGAGGTGATCAGAGGTAAAGTAGGAGTTGCGCCCATTGAGGATAAAATGAGGGAAAATCGTCTACGGTGGTTTGGACATGTGAGAAGGAGACCGAGTGATGCACCGGTTAGGAGGCCGGAACAGTGGAGAAATGAGAAAATGGCGAGGGATAGGGGAAGACCCAAACAAACTTGGATTAGAGTAATTGAAAATGATATGAATTTACTTGGAGTGGATGAAAGTATGGTGTTGAAGAGGCCGGAGTGGAGGGCAAAAATCCATGTGGGGGGTTGATTTTTTTATTTTTTATTTTATTTTATTTATTTTATTTATTACTTTTTATTTTTATTTTTTTATTTTTATTTTTTATTTTTTTATTTATTTTTATTTTTTTTTAATTTAATTTAATTTTATTTATTTATTTATTTATTATTTTTTTTTATTTTTTTTCACGATAACATATGAGGATTCATGTTAGCCGACCCCAAATTATTTTGGGACTAAGGCTTTGTTGTTGTTGTTGTTGTATAAGACCAACTCATAGCAAAATGGCACTTGTTAAAATAAAATAAAAATTGTACTTTTCATAGTAAATTGATCAACTTATGTCTGAATCTTTGCGCACCACTGAATGAACCTCATTAATCTTTGGGCATGGCCCAAGACTTGGACTTTATGGGGAGTTTAGTCTTCTAAGTTATATAACAGTTTGGCAAAGGTTACAGTAACTTAATCAGAGTATAAAGACTCATTTTGGCACAAAACTGGTTTCTGAAAAGGACATTCCGAGAGGATAGAGCACAATTTACAAATGCTACCTATTCCATGTTTACATCAACAATACTCCCTCCGTCCCAAAATGATTGTCCCATCTACCCATTATTGCTCGTCCAAAAGAAATTGTACATTGCAGTTTCAAAGGTACAAGAAATCGAAGTATCATTGGTCGAAAGTTTGACTTGTCAATTGTGACTATACACAAATTTCATGTTTACATCAAGAGGAAATAATCGAATTCAAATCTCACTAACATTATCATTCCCAACCCACAATAATCAACATTCATAAATCAAATCAAGTATGAGATAGAAGGGGGATGATTACCTGAAGACAATGATAAGGGCGTCTAGATTTTTGAAATCGAGCAACAATATTGAGAAGATCTTTCGAATGAATTGGTCGTCCTTCTTCAACCCATTGATCTAGTATAGGAAGAATTGAAGCCGAAGGATTAGGGTTTCCAATTTGAGCTAGTCTCTTATACAGATTCCTACCAGTAGAAGTTATTCTTGGCGTAGTGAGATTCGAATAGGAGGCTGCAAGGCACCTGAAAACCTGGTTATCCCTCCATTGATTTCCACAACGAAGTAATCGATTTGAACATTTGAACAATTGGGCGAATTTCTTCATCGCCATTTCTGAGGAGAGAATAAATTGCCTTCCACGATAGGTTGAGTTTATTTTTTTTAAGGCATTGACCAATACATCATCCTTGGAATAAACAAAACTAGCAGCAAGCCCGTGCGATGCATGACGATTATATGTAGCCATACATGTATTGAAATAGTGAATTGAAAGATAAAGTGTGAATACTATTTAAACATTTCCAAATATTTCCTGAACAAAACATCCGTAGTAGATTTAGTACTTGAAGAACTATCGTTTTCAATATAAGATATTCCAATATAAAGACTCTTCGGATTAGTTACCTATGAAGAACTTTATTGAATAGAAACCGCAAATAATATATATCTCCACTCCTCGGTGGCACATAATATATTCGACCCATTCACGACAATTTAATTTCCAAACAAACTTCGTATGGTACTCTGCATACATAAGATTTCGTCATTCGGGATAATTCTTATTTGCATCCAACAACGCCAAAAACATACTTTGTGCAACTAACTCCCTATTCTTAATTGTCGTAATAGTATTCGAATCTGAGAAGACTACACTATGTTCATTGGGAAGGTAATATAAGACGTTTTCCCTGGTCAGGGTCGGCTCTTGTAAGGTGCAAGAGGATCCTTTGCACAGGGCCTCAAATTTTGGAGGGCCCTTCTCATTAAAAAAATAAGAAGGTAAAGTTGTGTCAAAATTTAATGATCAATGTAATAAACTATTTTGAATTTTACTGCTTAATTTTGTAAAACTTTAATATGTATATAAATAGTACTTTTATATATATATATATATATATATATATATATATATATATATATATATATATATATATATATATATATATATATATATATATATACTCCCTCCGTCCCGGAGAACTTACTTCACAAACACTTGTTTTGCTTTTGGTTTTAAGGAGGGAGTATTATATTGAAAATGTTGTGAGTGTGAAAATAAAATAGGAGAGAGAATGAGTGGAGAGAATAGTAAATTATAATGGTGTTGTGAGTATTAAAATAATGTAGGAGAGAGAATGAGTGGAGGGAATAGTAAAGATTCCTTTCCATTTTAGGTAAGTCTTAAATGTGTGAAGTAAGTTTTGGGACGCCCAAAAGGGAAAGTGTGAAGATTGTTCCGGGACGGAGGGAGTATATATATATATATATATATATCTATAGTATAAATAAGACCATGCCACCTCACCCATGAACAGTTGAATGAACAGTAGCATGTGTCAAATTTTTCATTTTGCCCTCACTATTTTGTCTTTTTCCCATTTTGCCCTTAAAAAAAAAATTTAATTAAATTTTGCCCTTAAATTTTTTTTTTAAATTAAAAAAAAAAAAGGCCTCGAACACGGGCTTAATTAAAAAAATAAATAAAAAATAAAAAAAATAAAAACGTGTCCTCGGACACGGGCTTAGGCTAGTATATATATATATATACTCCATCCGTCTCAGAACAATCTTCACACTTTCCCTTTTGGGCGTCCCAAAACTTACTTCACACATTTAAGACTTACCTAAAATGGAAAGGAATCTTTACTATTCCCTCCACTCATTCTCTCTCCTACATTATTTTAATACTCACAACACCATTATAATTTACTATTCCCTCCACTCATTCTCTCTCCTATTTTATTTTCACACTCACAACATTTTCAATATAATACTCCCTCCTTAAAACCCGTGCAAACAGTGTTTGTGAATTAAGCTCTGGGACGGAGGGAGTATATTATTTTTTGTATTAATTTTTTAAACATCAGGGGTTTTTTAAACATCAGGGGCCCTATATTCACATTTCGCACAGGGCCCCTATAATTATTGAGACGGGCCTGCCCCTGGTTCGATGCATCAGTATCTCCCATCAAAAAGGCATATTGCAAACCTTTATATATCTCACATCTAAGTTGTTTTTGATTTAATCGACTATAATTCAGACACGAATATTCAAACATACTATAGGCATACACGACGAATTGTTGAAGTAAGCGACCTAAAAACAAAATGATTTAGATTCCTATTAATAAAAAAGAAAAATAATTTAAAGCATTAATTTATAAAATAAAATAACTAATTTTTTTAATTATAAAAGTGTCTTAAGCGGAAAATTTGGCTCATTGCTACAAAATATCAGTTTTTGTGATCGAAGATTGGATGAGGCATCAGGTTCGCTCATCTCACCGCCGTGCATGCTCTAATACATTTTTCTTTAGTAGAAGGCACTACTTACACTCTATTATAAAAAAACACTACACTCTCGCCTGCATAGCTGTCATTTACGCCTAACAGTGGAAACATTTTACGTATGGAATGGTGTTAATCTATAAATCTATATGACTTAAAAATAAATTTACCTACCCAATTTTCAAGCCATTTCATTAACGTATATTGATATAACGTAAAATATTACTCCTTCGTCGTAAAATCCGTTTCAAAATTAATGTCTTTTTTTATTTTAAGGTGAACTTAAACGGTTAATTTTATATATAAATAAATATATTTTATAATTTTCATTTCTTACTATTACTATTGCGAAAGAATTCTTATACTACCTTTTCCATTATAATTACTCTAAACTCAAATTCAAAGAAAATATAAATATTATTCCACACCAATATAATCTCTGTAATGAATTTAAGTTTAGGAATGTTTAATGAAGTCGTAACCTTTTTTAGGTGATAATAATATATGAACAAAATTTTGTTAATATCAGTTTTATTTACTCACGCATTTTTTAGGAAAATAAATTATAAAACACTTGGCCGAATAAGGTACCACCTACCAAACAATTACAGTATATATATAATCTGTGTAATAAAAAGTGGTCTCTTAACAAAAAAATTTAGGCTTTGTTAAAAACCTAAATAAACTATACTTTTCGCTTAAATTCATATAATTTTATGAAGATATAAGAATATAGAAATAAATTTACATATCTAAAATTAAAATAAAATAAAAAATAAAAAAACCTAATTACCACCATAAGCTAAAATCAACATCAAAGTGAAGTGAAAGAAAATAATATACTTGTTGGTGTCAAAACCAAATTACTATTCTAATCTTTTTTTTTTCACTACTCACACACACTCACACACACACACACACACACACAGAAGCGCCTAGGAAATTCTAGGGAGAGAGAGTCTTTCCTCTAACTTCTGGGGAGATCGAACTCTTGACCTCCAGGTTGGAAGCCATGAGCTCTGGCCACCAGGCCAAAGCCTAAATTGAAGGGGGGGGGGAGCGGGAGAGTAAAAAAAATTAGTAAATAAAATAATTGAAATCAAATAATGCCATAATTACATCAAAATTGAAACCTAATTAAAGATTTGTGTGAAAATATAGTAAATCATATAGTAAAAGAATATTAGCAAATCACATGTTGATGCCAAGAACTAATTTTTCTTTTGGAAAGATAAAAAGAAATAGTTGATAATGAGGACAAGATGGAAAAAAAATATTTGTTAATCCCTAGAAAAATTAAAAGAGACTAAACCATTGATCAATCACACAATCTCAATTATCACCTCCTTTTGATTTTTGTCCCAAACTGAATTTTTTTTAAGCTATCTCACTTTATCTCTTGCCTCCAAAAATAGAAGTTTTAATAGACTTGATCAGTTATATGTCATGGGACTACTTTAATGATTCTCGTTCTACTTTGCAACATCCTTCAACCACTAATAAAAATTTAAGTAATAAATTGTGTATTTTATAAAACACTAATGAAAAAGATAAGAACAAAAAAATATTGCATCTAACAACAAAAGGTATTTTATATTAACTTATTATATAAAAAATATGGAATACTAAACATTAGAGTAACACAATTTGAAAACCCAGAAATAAAAATCAAATGTGAAAAAATTAATAAGTACAAATAAGAATAAATTGTTGGTTTTAGAAACCATTAATGAAAACTATGTTCTTGCAAATCCAAATGAACTCCTCGTATTGGATGGAGTCAATGACATTCTTGGTAGTATCTTTTCATACCAGAGGAGTCGTCTCAAAATGAAAAACTCTTTTCACCTGAAATTATTAAAAGTGGATTAGCAAAAATATTTAAAATTTTCTATTATTATTATTTTTGCAAGCGAACAAAATATTAATTGCATTAATAAAATTTCAGAAGGAAGAATTTCTATTATAAAAGTTCAATATATATCACTTATTTGATAGAAGTCGGTCCGAATTACCTTCAAATTTTATTGCTCTCGACTCCAAAATCCAAGATCTAACGAAGACCCAAACTTTCCAGTTTCATCTTATTATTCAACCTGTTATGCACAAGAAAAAAATTAGAGATTTAGGTACTGGATTTGTGTTTTTCTACTGTATGTTAGTGTGTGTGTGAGAGAGAAAGAGAGAGAGGGAGAGAGAGAGAGAGGAGTGTTTCGTGTGAGAAATGAAGTCGAAAGCTATAACAGACTTTATGCTTAAAAAGATGTGAGAGAATAGTTTTTGAAACCACAATTTTATTCATAGGTTGTCCCAAAAACCATTTGCAAACCCACAATATTTATTCAAACTTAAAATAATTCACACAACTTTCAAGAATTCTTTTCGACTTACGTAAGAAGCTTTTTAGGCTTGTCAAGTAAGCTTTTCAGGTTGTCCTTTTTTTTCTTTTAGCCAAATATTCGAAATTCACTACAAATTTCAGTCCACAATTAAAAAAGTGACTACTATATTTAGCGTATGGATTTGGCGCCAACTTACCTTTTTTAGCAACGACTTTACTTTAATATATTTATAGATGCTCAAAAAAGATACATATTTTCCAATATGATCAAAACGTTCTTAGTACTCACTCGATCCCACAAAGATGTTCTCATTTGCCATTTTCGTTTGTCACACACATTGTATGCACTCTTTTTCCTCGTTACTAGTGCGCACTCTCTGTCCTCACACACCGTTCTCCAGTTTTTTCCCTTTATTTATTTATTTCAATCAAAACTTTAAAATAAAACAAGTGTTACACTCATTCGTTAAAATGCACAGTCAACTAAGTTTGACAAATCCACTAAAAACTATTTTTTTTATAAAACAAAGAATAATTTAAGGAAATTGCTCATTGTGAGATTCAAATACTTTGAAATATGGGTATTTGATACCCCTAGAAAGCTAATTCACAAATTCTTATTTGACATCATGCTTAAATCAATCAGAGTTAAGTGTTAAACGAAAATCAAATACCCATTCTTAAGCTCAGATCCACCTACACCAAACGAACCCTTGGGGGGTATTATACAAGTTAGGGGTGTAAATGGTTCGGTTCAAACCGCGGTTCGGAACCGAACCAAACCAAATCACGCGGTTTAGTTCGATAGTGGTTTGGTTCGGTTTCAAAAATTGTTAAATCGTGTGGTTCGGTTTGGTCAGGCCCGGCCCTGAGGCAAGGAATGTGAGGCTCCAGCCTAGGGCCACCAAAATACTAGTATAATTAGGGCCATGAAATGTCACAAAACAGTACCTCTCCTAGTGGTTAAGGGCCTCCTTTAAGCTGTTAGGCCATCAGGGATCAAACCATGGCATCCTCACTTTTGATATTTTTACCCAATTCTTTTTATTTGGGCTTTGTAATGAAGGACTACCTACAAACTTGGCCTAGGTCCTCATTTGCAACAGGGCCCGCCCTGGGTTTGGTCTGCGGTCTGGGCCCCAAAACCATGGTTCAAGACCGTGAAACCGAACCATCAAACCGAACCGATAAATCAAACCACCAAATCTTTCAATATTAACCGTAGATATGCATATCTTTCATCTCCACCTCACATTTAGATTTGAAAACCTCTTCTAATTCTATTCATGAGTTTTGGCCCATAACCCTATTTTCTTTTGGTTAATCTTTCTGTAATAATGTTAATTCACTTTTTAGCACATACCATTACAAGTACTCAAATGGATTGTTGTTATCATAAACATTGAAGCACAATTTCATTTAAATTTTGAATCTCTTCTGTATGTTATGTCTGTAAAATCCAAATAAACATGACAATGAATTGTGTAGTCTGAAACCATGTTATAATTAATGGTTTAAGTCGTGTTCTATTTCATGGTTTGAACCGTGGTTTGAACTGTGGTTTAAATTGCCGTTCGGACCGTAAAATCAAACCGCGGTTCGAACCAAATCGAACCAAAACATGGTGGTTCGGTTCGGTTTTGAATTTTTTTCATGGTTCGGTTTGGTTTGAGATTTTTCCAAATCGTTGACCAACGGTTCGGTAAGTAAATTGACCTAAATCGAACTAAACCGAACCATTTACACCCCTAATACAAGGTCCCTTAAAGGACTCCAATTTGATCTGAGAGGTAAAACACATTTTTTTCTTTTTGTATTTTAGCCTTCATTTCTCAACGGATCGTTTTTAAGATATAAATCTCGAAGTTTTCGACGATAAGAGACAAATCTCGAGAGAGTTGGCTCATCCTCGAATTGAATAATACATTGGAGTGTACATTTAAAGTCACGCGCTTCACGCGAAAATCTCACGATGAGTCTTCCCAACATTTTATCGGCAGAGCTTTTGAGGGGTATTGGGAAAGACGAGTTCTGTAAAGCATTGGAGTGTACGACATTAAACCGTAGGCGTAGAGGGAATTGTCTCACTCAGTGTTTACGAAAAAGTAATACGTAGTGAGGTTATAATAACAATTGCATTTTATCGACAAGAATCCATCGTATATATGCAAATGAGTTACATTTATAAATGATGAACTATATACTACTGCAGGTTCTCATCGGTACTCAATTTGCAAATAATATAAATTTACCGAATAAGGAACCTAACGCATTAAATATGCATATCTTTCATCTCCACCTCACATTTAGATTTGAAAACCTATTCTAATTCTATAATAAGGTTTACATTTATAAATGATGAACCCGCCCATAAATTCCTCTTTACTCAATTGCAATTTGCTCAAATAATATAAATTTCTCAAAGACCCCAAGTCTAACACTAACGCATTAAAAACCTGAAATATTTTCCCTATTCCTCTAACGCCCTAGGACAAAAATACCCTAAACCTTTTCAAGAGTTTGTGAGTTCGTCAAGAATTTTGTCTGTTCACCAAAAATACAAACCTCTGCGATAGCCAATTATCAGAGAAAAAAAATGAATGGAGAAGGAGAAGGAGAAGCAATAGGGTATAACTCTACTTTTGTTGAGGTCAACTTCAACAATGGCTTTGCCGGTGAAATGTCGAGCACCTTTTTAGGAGGTAGCAAGAGATGTGCTCTTCGCCGGTTAGGTAGAATCAGAGAAAATGAAGCAAAAAGGCTAGAGTTTTGGATGGATCTAGTATGTGGATGTCAGGTCTAAATAGTCTCCATTGGATTTGTGCTAGAGACTACCTGAGAAGACGAAAGAATGACGAGAGAAAGAAGGCAGAGAGAGAGAGGATAAGATATGGTCAGATTTTGAAGAGACGTAGAAGCCGAAGCTTGAGAATGCGACAATGAGGGGACATATAAGCTAGAGCTTGAAAACTAAAGCAATCGAAAGGGATGGACATGGAGCGAGGGTGGGTGTTAGAGAAAGAGTGTTTGTTTTAGAGAGATAAAGGAAAATGAGATAGAAAAGAGAGAGAGAGAGAGAGAGAGAGAGAGAGAGAGAGAGAGAGAGAGAGAGAGAGAGAGAGAGAGAGAGACTAAAGTGCACGAATGGATTTTAGGTTTGGATGGGAAGGGTGATTTCGAGTTTCCATTATTTCATTTAACCAATGAGGGGTGTTAGGGTAATATACTTGACCTATGTAGACATGAAAGGAATTACAAAATAGGCTTTTTTAAAGAATTGGGTAGTATTTGGGAGTGTTAGGGGAATAATTCCATTGAAATAATAGTATTCGGATCGGATCCATTGGGTGATCGGGTTGTCGGAGCTTTAAAGCTAACCTACTGCTACTCCTCTCTCCGGTTAAACCATCGTAAAACCCTACTTTCCCCCCAATAAACAGAGAGAGAGAGAGAGAGAGAGAGAGAGAGCAGGGGAGCCCCCATCTCTATCGTAAGTCCTTTTATTCAATACTCTCTGTATTAAAATCGTAAAAATTTCAATTTCCGTGATTTTATTATTTCCCCCAAAAGTTCAATTGCAGGCATAGGATTTGCCGTAATTTAGGGTTCTTGATTGTTCTGAAATATCATTGTTTCTATAATGATTACGACTTTTAGCTTTAGAAAGAGGTTCAACAAGTTCTCAGATTTTATCATTGCGATCTTTCAAATTTGAGTTTTTTTTTTTTTCATGCACAATTACATCATGCAATATTCTTTTAAGCTGATTATACATTAAGTATTTTTGGGTTTGTATAGAATGTCAACGGTAGCACGATACCGGCGTGTTTTCTCAAATTTTGCAAAGAAAAATCAGAATGCTCGGTCGTATTCGAGTGTCAAAGCGAATACCCCGCCTCCTCCAGTTATGCCTCCCCCGCCAGACCCATCGGGTACTGGAGGGAAGAAGAAGCCATGGAATTTTCTCAAGTATGCTCTTCTTGCGACAATTACCGGAGGGGTTGCTACAGCTGGTTATGCCAGCTATGGTATGTTGTTTTTATTTTCCATTATAGTGGTTTAACTTTGGAGTGAATGAGCCGTAATTAAAAAATTAAATAGATGATAATGATATTGGGCTTTAGATTTTGACTATTGTTGGTTTAAATTTTGAATCATGTTTGTGTTTAAACTACTTTTGGGTGCATATTATAAACTTGTTTGTGTATGATACACACATATTATCATTATTATTATCATTAGTAGTCTTGGTAAATGAAGATGCTTTTATTGGATGGATGTGTGAGAAGAGAAGATAAAATTTGAAATTGAAGATATATATGAAACATAATAGTAGGCCCGAAATGAAATTAAGATCCAAAAATAGCTCTAGATAGTTTGTGCACAATGTAGATCACTAAGAGCTCGTTTGGTAACAAGACAAAGATAGGCATGATTGTATGCCCCCATAATAATAATCCCCTAAGGGTTAATAACTAGTTATCAATTATTTGGTAGCACGAGGATTAAAATGCTTGAATTCCGTCTTTATTCTAATATGTCATATCCTTATCTTAAAATGTCATCCTTTAGCCAATAGATATAATTCAACATTACTTTCTCTCTTCAAAAAGTACTACCGTACTAATAATACAACCCCTCCCTCCCGGATAAATAGCCTGGGTATTAGTTGCTTATCAGGATCACCCTTCTAATTTATCCCGAAAGCATAAAAATGTACCAAACAACTCACTTCAGTATTATTTATCCTATCGGACCTATTATCATGCTGCCAAACGGCCTCTAAGTGCACTGTTCTGGAAGATTCGTGGGAAGACCGGAACTAACATGGGAGAGTGCATTAAAAAAAGTATATTGAGTGTCCTAACAGTGATGTACTCGCATTAGAACGTTAAAGATGGTCGAGAAAGCTTCATGTTATCCAAGTAGTTGGCACAACGACTTGTCCTGAGTTGAGAAAGATAAGTTTCTGCCTTCTA
The DNA here is from genome assembly GCA_022495995.1 of Adenophora triphylla var. japonica. Classification (NCBI taxonomy): domain Eukaryota; kingdom Viridiplantae; phylum Streptophyta; class Magnoliopsida; order Asterales; family Campanulaceae; genus Adenophora; species Adenophora triphylla. Next base: position 15,309 of record JAFEMH010008279.1, on the reverse strand, counting down.
TTACCAAGGAAGAATATACAAGATAGTGAGCAGGAGTTCAGAGAGCCAAAACCTTGAAAAATTCAAAAGACAATGAAAGACACTAAAAGATAAAGATGAAGAAGCATGCCCATCCATTGCAAGATATAACAAGGCATTTCCTATCAAAGACAGCTTTTGTTGAGAAAGAAGCTAAGTAAAACCAAACCACATAACCCAGACCCAGAGAAAAGAGAATGACAACTTTCGGTCTTTAGCAATTATAGCATTTGGTCCAAGACTCCAGACACATATGAGATCACTAAAAGTTCTCCTAATAAGCAAAGAGTTTCCATCTTTCCCATTCTCGAAACCCCCTTACCCTTAAATGCTGAATGTGCATGTCTGTTGCTATTTACAGTTTAAACATTTCAGATGGTTTTTTTCTGTTGCTAGAAGTGACACTGTTAATTCATGCAATTATGCACTGGTTTCGATACAACTTCTGGTCTAAATAATAAATCATAGAATCATTGGAGGCGGTTTCTGCAGTTGTGGGTTGCAAACCTGATATGATGTTACTTGGTCTGGCAACGTGAAGCCTTGTACTAAAAAAAACCTTCCATGCAAGCGAACTAAATCCTAGTGTTTGTCGAAGTTAGGGAAGCCAATCTTTATGACATGGCCTAATAAGTAGTAACACTGTTCAGTTCAGTGTGAATATTACAGATCATTTATTGTTGTTGTTTGAACATCGTTATGTATTTATCAGAAAAATTGACATGTCCACTGCAGCATATAGCTTAGGAGAAATTAATGAGAAGACAAAGGCTTTGCGTGCATCTGCAAACTATACTGTAGCTGATGATGCTTCTTCTTTTGATGTGAGTTGCCTAAATATTCTTTTGCTTGTTTGTTTGTTGTTGTTGTTTGATCATATGATTTTACTGAAGTTCTCTTGCAACTTTTTGAAGTGGAGAAAGAAGTTGCTTTTACTATGATGATGCACTTCTTTTGCTTTATAAGTCATGGATAAATCTTATGGAAACTTACTATTTGCACATGTCAAGTTTAAGTCTAATTTTAGGATACTTGTTTGTGGTTAACTCTCTCTTTAGTTGTTAACTTGTAGTGCGACTTCTATATTTCCCATAATCAAATCTGATCTGATCAGTAAGTTGGCGTGACTTCTATATTTCCTGACATGCCTCGTAGACTAAAGGAATAGTCTACCGCACGATAATTAGGCCTGCACTGCTTATTTTTCATTGAGTATTGGGCCGTGAAACTATGTCACGTTCATTAAATGAATCTGACGGGGATGCATATGTCATGGTGGATGTGTGGGCATACATGAAATGATCGATTGGGCAATGTGGTAATTAGGGGGAAAGTAGGAGTCACACTCGTTGAAGATAAGATTAGGGAGAATACCTAAGGTGGTTTGTCATGTGAGACAGAAACCAAGTGATGCACCGGTTGAGAGGCCTGAAGAGTGGAGAAATGATAAGATGGCGAGGGATAGAGGAAGGCCTAAAAAACATGCATAAGGGTGGTTGAAATCAATATGCGTCTACTTGGAATCGTAGAAAATATGGCGACGTTGAAAAGAGCAGAGTGGAGGACAAAAAATCATGTGGATGTGGATGATGGGGTTTGTTTTTTTTCTTTTCCCTTTTCCAAATTTTCTTCCAACTAATTTCCTCTTTTAAATTTCTTCTTAGCTTTCACATTTTTTCCTTTTATTATTATTATTATTATTATTTACTATCTCTCCTTTTTCCCCTTGGTTTCTCATCTCTTTCATTGACTAGTCCATATGATGATTCATGTTAGCCGACACCAAATCATTTTGCGACTAAAGCTTTGTTGTTCTTGTTTTAGCACCTTTATAGGTTTTTGCCAATGGTGCCTTCTGAGGAATTTCACTTTCTGACATGAAGAGGGATTGTTCCATTGCTATTGTTTGATCAAGGCTTCCTGTATTTTATTAAGTTTCCTTATTGGTTGATGGATTCCTTGACCATTTGATTGTATAATATATCTTCATATAGCAATTTATAAGAATTAAAAGAACCAATTCAGAAGTGCTGATGGATGTCACATGCACACAGTTATGACATATAATGAATTTGTTCAAAATACATAAATTTTTATTTGGCTACGAGATCTCTAAACCGTGTATGCCCTATGACAATTTTTTAGTCTGTGCTTTCTTAATGTTTTCATCTTAGTTGAATTAATGGTTACAAGCATTGTAAGTTTAACATTTTTGCTATCATGACTTCAGAAATTTCAAGCTTTAACGAAGTCTGCTGCAATGACAGGTTGGTTTTCTCCAAACTGCTCCCTAGTTCCACAACATATGCAAGTTTATTTTTCATTTGTTATATCCCCTCCTCTTAGGCCATGTTTCATTCCTTTGAACTTTCTTCATTTGCTGGTTCCGTTCTAAGCAACTTGTTTTGTTTCATATTATTTCATTGTTGATGATTCACCATAATGGAATTCACTGAAATGTCCGTACCGGTGCACCTTGTTTCATTCCATTGTATATTATTGCTAAAGGCTCACTAATGGGCATTTGATGCGAACACATTTGAACACATTTAATAAACAAACCTCCAGGTTCTATAAAAAATTGAAACGAACATCCAGGCTCATTTCAATTTCTAGGCAGTTGCATACAGCCCTTCGCCTCTGTTCATTTGCAAAAGAGGGAGGAAGCCGTGTGAGGAGCTTGCAACTTTATGAAGTACTCCCTCCGTCCCAAAATGAATGACAATTTTGAATTTAAAGGCCATTTTGAAAAGGTTAATTTTGAATAAAAAAAGTCATAAATATTCTTGCTATTCACTTTCAAACTTTTAGTTTTGCAAAAATATAATGAACTATGCAAAAAAATTGAAAAATAATCATTTAGGGACAGTTTTTGAAGTAAAAATTTCGAAAGGTAATTATTCATTTTGGGACAGAAAAGGTCATTCAATTTGGGACAGAGGGGGGAGCTTCTTGTATCTTAGCTATGTATATGGCCAGTATAGCTTTCTGTGTAGTGTAAGAAGAGTAATGAAACACAATTTGTAATTTGTTTTTTCATGCATTTTCTTTCTTTGCATCATTCCTCTCTTTCGTTTTCAGTATCTTAGTGGTTTTTATATCTTCATCAAGCTGGTAAATTCTTTACCACAACACCTATCAAGTTATCATATAGTGATTCCTTTCTTGATCTTTTCAGTCCCTGCCAAGTTAGTTGAGCTTTACATGGATTTAAGAGCGTTAACAGAGGAACATGTTCGAGTAAGTACTATAGTCTTTATTGAGTTCCCCCAAACTGCTCATCTCATCTTATTTTTTTGGCTCTTAATATCTCCTTATTCAATTATAGGGTTTTACTGAGCCAACTTCAGAAAAGCTCCTCCCAGATTTACATCCAATGGAGCAGCATGTGTTTACACTAGTTTTGGATCTAAATGAAACACTATTATACTCTGATTGGAAGGTAAAACCTTGTGCGATGAGGATGCTCTAATGCTGTTCTTCAATACTCCCTCCATCCTATAATAAATGTCGCAGTTGACTTGCCAACGCTTTTAAGGAATGTGCTTTGCTTGTGCATTACTTGTACAACGGTAACATTGCACTAAGATTATTTCCTTGTTAGGAAACGCGACATTTATTCTGGGACAAACCAAAAACGAAAGTGCGACATTCATTATGGGTGTATTATATTGCAATCTGTAGCTTTTAGTATTACCTTGAACATGATGAGCACATTGACAGTGATTTTGTTTTAGTTTCTTTTTTATCCTAAATTTAATTTTATATATGTGCATGAAGCGTGATCGTGGTTGGAGGACATTCAAAAGACCCGGAGTTGATGACTTTTTGGAACATCTTGCTCAATTTTATGAAATCGTTGTGTATTCTGATCAGCAAGGCATGGTATGTTGATTTCTCACTCTATATCCTGTCATCACTTCTGGAGCTCAGTATTAATGACAAGAGCTGCTCCTTATTGGCCTTTGCAGTATGTTGATCCCATTGTTGAAAGGTTGGACCCAAAGCACTGCATACGATATAGGCTATCAAGGGCTGCAACTAAATACCAGGATGGAAAGCATTATAGAGTACGTTCTACTATTGATACTCTCTATCTGCTATTGATTTCGTCATAATGTCTAAACTCTAAAGTGATAGCTTTTGTTACAATTTGCTCATTTTAATTTAAGGGTTTCCTGTTATTTTCATTTATGACCATCTAGCAATTTATCATTAACCTGTATCTATGCAAGCAAAGATTGTCTGGTTAAAAGTACCACGGGAGTTTGAATTAAAGATCTATGTCATATTCAAAGTTTCGAGCTGCAAGTTGGAACTAGAGATATTTCTGTGAATCGACACATATCAAATCTAATAAGATTGACTTGAAAGTCTGTTGTGGTAGAATAATCGCACGTAGCTTGTCTTCAAACAACAGATAAACACGATTTGAAAACATTTTGGGGACACAAATTACAGTTTCAACTTTCAAGTTTAAAATGTCAACTTCCGTGGGATAGCAATCTGACTTACTCCCCCTGGCTAGATAATTAAGTTAACTCTTTCTAAGGCTTCACTCTGAGTGTGCGAAGGTGAAGGTTGATAACGTTGGAAGTCATAAAGTGGATAGGAAAGGTTTATATAAGCTCTCATGCATTTGGATATGTTTCAACTTTTAGAAGAAACTTTAGCGAGGCTTCACATTAGTTAATGGAAAATGAAGTATGATACAATGACAGAAAGAGGGCATTGGAGACTTTTGTGGTACTTGTTGAGGGGTATCTTTCTATATAATTCTATTTTTTTTCCACATTACTTTTGTGAAGCAATGGTTAGATGGTGCAAGCAGGTATTACAATGCCTACCACTTGTCAACTTATGGCGATTCTCTTAGTCTTTGGGGGAACAAATGCTCCTTAACAAATGAAAGGAAAAAGAGAAAATGAACAAGGAAAAAGTATTTTTGAAGAACTAAATTATCTCATACTTCCTTTGTCTAGTAAGAATGTAGCTTTCCTTGCTTGTCCCTTCATGCAGTTGAACTATTTTTTCTTTAAATTCCTTTTTTTTGTTTGAGATGGAAACTGTAAGTGTATATTTTTCTGGTGCAAACTATATTTTCATCGGAAAGTTTCACTAGCACAAAGTACTTGTTCAATGCTTGTAATGAAGCTTGTGCTTGTCTAAATAACCTGACGTTCTTGCTTTCAGGACCTGTCAAAGCTTAATAGAGATCCCTCAAGAGTTCTCTATGTGAGTGGTAATGCACTTGAAAGCTGCCTTCAGCCAGAAAATTGTGTACCAATAAAGCCATGGAAGTGTGAAACTGAAGACACTGCACTTGTGGATCTTATTCCGTTTCTTGAATGTAAGCATCCTAAGATTTCAATTAAAATAAGCAGCATGTCCCATGGTGGCTTTGAACTGCTGCTATTCCATTTTGGATTTCTACTGCTCTATCTTTTTTTGAAAACATGTTTAACCTTGTTTGAAATCCTATTATTTACTGCTTCTTGGTTTGACTGTAGATGTTGCACGGCATAGGCCCGCAGATATTCGACCTGTCCTAGCTTCATATCAGGGACGTGATATAGCAAAAGAATTTATTCAGCGTTCAAAAGAACATCAAAAGTAAGTCTTTATCCTGTTTTGTATCTTCATTTTACAAGATGAAAGTTGAACATCCGCTTTCCATGAATGGCAACGTAAATCTCTTGGTCAGCTCCCAGGGATATTGCATATTTAGTTCCCTCATTTTTATTGCATTTTGTTGTTTTCCCCACTTTCTGGTGGACTTCCTGATGGCAAACTTTTAAAATTTTTTGCACTCAAGTATTAAAATTTCTGCTTCAATTCAAAATGAAATATTGTCAGAGGGTTAGATTTTTCAACTATCGTGTTTTACCATCTCTCCACTTTTTCATTGTTTTCTCACCCTCAAGATGACGTTTCATGTTAGTCGCCGACCCCAAATCTTTTTGGGACTACGAATTCGTTGTTGTTCGTTAGAACCTCGTTGGGTTTATATAAAACAAAGAATCTCGTGGGCATAGTTATTAAAGGCTCAAGGCGCACCAAGGCGCAGAAGGTGTGCCTGGAGCCTAGTCGCAAGGCGCAAGGCGGGCGCGCGCCCGAGTGACGAACCTGTCAGAGCTAATAATACTCGCTGGAGGTCGCCAGAGTGATCAGGCTAATCGCTACTCTTATATAGAGTTATGGACTTATGTTGCGTGTGCGTGTACGTGAGAGAGTCGTAGGAGAGGAAGTGTATTAGTCGCGTATTAGGTTTAATTAGATGTAATTGTCGGTCAATTGTTGTGCCCGAAGCCTAGGCGCACCCCAGGCTCTAAAGCTGCGCCCTGGGCCTAGGCGCGCCTAGGCGCGAGCCTAGGCGCGCTTTTAATAACTATGCTCGTGGGTTCTTATTAAAAAAAAAAGAACTTTGTTGAGTTGGTAGATTTACTTTGATTAAGTGAGCAAACTATACTTAATTTTTCGCTGCAGGTGTTAAGTAACCAACTCCTCTAAAACCTTACGGTGATAGAGAGGGCACCCACAATGTATATTATGCTTAGATATTAACACTTCCCCTCACTATATACTTGGATTTAGTATAGGGGTGCAGTTGCCAATACGTACCCTTTGTATTTTTGTAAGGATAAATGCAAGCCGGAAGATTCGAATCCTTGACCTTGCCAAACCATGAGCTCTGATACCATGTTAAGTAACCAACTCCGATAAAATCTTGAGGTGATGGAGAGGACACCCACAATGTATATCATGCTTAGATATTAACAGCCGGGTGTTTAAAGAGTAATGAGGAATATGGCATTTATTATTGTCTGGTGGTTGAGACATAGGATTCTTTTGTTTCTAGGGATAAAGTATTATGTACGGATTTTTTTTTGTCTCCTTCCTTAGCAACTCTTCATTTTTGACTTTGCTCATCTAACTTAATATTGAGACCTTGTTTCGTTTCCTCCTTAATGAGCGAAGTGTCTCCTTGGTCAATCTTATGCAGAAGCTTAGAGGGTTGGAAAGATTGTTTCACTTGGGAGTTTTTCGTATTTAGTGGGAGGGTAACCAGGCCGCTGATTCTCTCTTGCTAATTGGACTTTGGGTTGTTATAAAACTTTGTTTTCTCTTGTTCTTAAAGGCGTTATTAAGGTTGAATGTCTGGTCTTCCGGACGACATCCTATTTTCATGAAAGGGCTACAATCCTCTTGTACAATATACCAACACGCACATCAATAAGAACCAAAAAAGGAAAAGAAAGAAAGACAAAATATAGAATATAATTGACCAAAAATTATGTATAAAGGACTTGAGTTTGGAGTTTGGGGTATATTGGTGATTGCAGAAGCAGATGACAGGTGGGCGTGGTACTCGATGAAAGGAACTTCTGGAATTCTGTTTCCATTTGGTATACTCCCTCCGTCCCATGATAAATATCACACTTTCCATGGGTCAGAGAGAGTAATGGACCATTCAACTTCTCAGCCGCTTGCCTTCTTGGAGACACTGACATATGCTTTTCAACGAGTAGATTTCGTAGTGAGCTTGAATGATTTTTGGTTTTAGCTATGGGCGTTAGTATGAAATCTGAAATATCTGTGGCTTGAGAATACATGATGAAGTTCCAGTCATAATTTTAGGATAGGATTGGAAGACTTTGTCTGTAGCTCTTGAACTAGCACAAGATTTTGGTTATTGTTCCCGGTTAATAATACTCCCTCCATCTCAGAATAAATGTCACATTTGACTTGTCAACGTTTTTAAGTAATGTGTTTTACTAGCTTGTATTTTAATTGTACAATGATAGAATTGCACTACACCACTTTCCTTGTTTAGAAACGCGACATTTATTTCTGACGAACCAAAATTAAAAGTGCCACATTGATTATGAGACAGAGAATATTTAATATTGGTAATTGACATCAGCATGACCAAATCTAATAGATCCCACTTCCTTGTGATGCAGGAAAATGCAGGAGCAGAAGCAACATGGCCGTCTCTGGCGGCGCTGAGATCCACAAAATTCAGAGATTGTTTGGTCATTACATGTTAAAAACTCACCCTGGACTGGACAACTGGAAACTTGGTTAAAATGAGAATTTTCTCGTATTTTTTTTTTTTTGATAATTTCATTCTGGGCAGCAAGCTTTTAGTACCAATATCTTTCCTTCTATATGAAGGCTTTTAGTCTATAGTTAATTATACTTGAAGAAGAGGATTTTGTAGTTCTGCCATTGGTGCAAGTAATGCTATCTTGGCATGGAGAGGAAGCGGGAAGAAGAAGAAGAATAGGTGTCGCTTTTCCGGAGTTTGGCAAAATGTCAAAATGTTTATTTCCTTGTTCTATAAATGTTCTTGAGAGTGTCAGTTTTTTCTTTCTTCTCATGTATTTGAATTTTGAAGAACCTAGAAGAGGAAAAAATCTTGGTACATTTAGAGTGTCAATTAATTATGTAGCACTCTTTTCATGCTTAAATAATGAATGTTAAATTTCACTTTGAAGGTACTTTCTGAAAATGTGTGATTTTTATACATTTTTATGCCAAAAAAGCATAAATATTCTTGTTACCTGCTTTCTAAACATTTAATTTTACAATTATAAAATGAGTATAGAAAGTTTTTTAGTAATAAAATGAATAGAGAAAGATTTTTAATAAAAAAAAACCGTATAAGAACAGTTCAATTTATTCGTGAAGAACACTTTCGTGTTTGGTTAGCATAATTAAAATGGGCAAATGCTAGTTTACAAAATAATGGAAACAAAATAATGAAGTGGTCTATATTTTATTGATTGTGTTGATTGTGTTAAATTCAAAAGCTCCAGGTTTAGTGCTTGCAGTAGTAAGCATCAGAAAAGTAGGATTTTTCCATTGGCTAGGCCTATCTCAAGAATATTTATTCCCTAAATGTCGATTGATCGTATATTTACTTAGTCTAAATTCGAAGCCATATAGAGTCCGTAAAAGGAATATATTACATACATTTCTTATGGACCTATAGGTGGTAGATTGAATCAGATTCCGGATCAATCTATGTTGATTGGCTGTCGCCATTATCTCCTTATTAGCAAATACCACTATCCGTATCAATAAATCTTGACACCTCATTTTGGAAATCAAATTTTATAATATTTTTTTATAGCTTTATTGTTTTCAAATTAAAATAAGCTTTTTATGTATACTTGGAGATGATCAAACGGATAATTCGGCTCGACCCGTCTAAAGGAAGCCTATGTGAGAAATGGGTCAATTTTTGCCTGGTCTACCCGGTGATGGTGAAACTGGCTTAGCCCGGCTCACCCCGCCCCACTTACCCCTTTCCAAGTCCATCCATTTGGTCCCGTATCAAATGTTTCACGGGCTAAATGGGTTTTAATTTTTTTTTATTAGAAAAAGTTTGGAAAATCAAAAATAAAATTAAAAATAATTTAATATTTAATAAGTTATTTTTTAAACATAAAATCACTTGGTCTTAAAAAAATTAGTTATTTTATACATATAATAAGAGTTAGTATATAAAAAAAATAGTTTATATTTTTTAGAAAATAATTTACTTTAAATAATATTTATTTATTGATAAATATCATATATTCTTTTTTAATAAATAAGTTAAATGAAGTAATAATGTAATCAATTTAATAATAGAAACTATAGAAATATTTATTTCATAATTGTTTTTGGATTTTTTCATTTTCTTCACATGATACAAATTAATTAAATTTTTTAGGGCATTTAGAAAAAAAAAAAAAAAACGGACAAACCGATTTGGGTTCAGACTGGCTGTGCGACCCACGAATAAAACCCGGCCCATTTGGGTTTCAACTCCTCAAGTCCGTCCGGGTCTAAAGACTCTAAACTATAAACAAGCTCGCGATCTAGTGGACGCAAATCAAACGAGCTAACTACATTCAATGAGCTGCCTACTAACTTCGGCCTAAAATGGCCGTCACCATGTCAGCACTAACCCCACACCTATTTGATCGTTGGGTGCTACTATTTGCCAAGGTTCTAAAAATTGCTAGGCGGCGCCTAGGCGGCGAAGCCGGGCCTAGCGCCTAGGCGGGGCCGAGGCGGGGCCGAGGCGGGGCCTACCGGTCATTGAACCATAACATTAGAAGACGGCGTCATTTCTCAAAACCCTAACATAAAGTATATAAAGTCTGGAAAAAACCCTACTGAAAAGAAACCCTAAAACTGCAAAATTACGAAAAGGTCCAAAACAATGAAAAAACGGATAAAAACTTCAGAAGGCCGTTTGAGGCCCTTAGAAGCGTTTTTTGGCATATTTATGGGCCGCTCAAGGGGCATAGCCCTATGACTTTTGTTCCTCTCGAAAAGACGGTCGTTTTGATATGTTGTGCGTCCCGTAACTCCTCCGGAATCAAAAGTTACACCCGTTACGATCGAACGCATCTAAAAACTCGAACGCCAACTCTTCGACCGCCTAGACCGCCCAATCCCGCCTAGGCCCCGCCTAGCCCCGCCTAGTCCCGCCTAATCCCGCCCACCTTCGCCCACCGCCAGACCGCCTAGCCCGCCTAGCCCCGCCTTGCCCGCCTGGGCCGCCTAATTGCCCCCGCTTAGGCCTAAAGTCGCGGCGCCCGTGCCGCTAAGCCGCCTGGCGCTGTGCCAGCGGCCGCTGGGCCGATTTTTAGAACACTGCTATTTGTACTAATTTCTTTTTTTTTAAATGTAGTATAAAAAATCTCGATAATTTAAATGTATCATTACTTTACATTGAAAGTTGGATTAATATTTACTACTAGGCCCTCTATTTACTACTAGGTCTTAGGCTTATTAATTGTAATATTTTCTTTGTTACATGAAATATCAATACCCCTTAGGGAGCATTTGGTTAGAAGGAAAGTGGGGGAAAGGAATGGAAAACTCCCTCTTTTCCATTCCTTTTCCCTGTTTGGTTCAAAGATTTTAAAAAAAAAAAATTCGAAGGAAAGTTGAATTCCTTCAAATGAAGGAATTCAATTTTCCTTCACAAAAGTGATGGAAAGTTCAATTCCTTAGGGCAATGAAAAAAAAAAAATTTTTTTGACCAAAATACCCCCAAACCCTACCCACCCCTACCCCCTACCCAGCCCCTACGTACCACCCCCCACCCCCCCTACCCCCCACCCCCACCCCCCCCACCCCCATGATTTTTTTTTTTTAATTTTTTTTCTGCCTACCCTCCCCCCCCACCCCCCACCCCCCACCCCCCCAAATTTTATTTTTATTTTTTTTGCCTACCCTCCCCCCCCCCCCACTCTACCCCCCACCCCCACAATTTTTTTTTAATTTTTTTTTTCTGCCTACCCTCCCCCTACCCCCACCCTACCCCTACCCCCCACCCCCACGAATTTTTTTTTCTGCCTACCCCACCCCCCACCCTACCCCCTCCCCCACCCCACCGCCCACCCCCGAATTTTTTTTTTTACTCATTTTGCATACCCCTACCTACCCCCCACCCCCTCCAAATTTTTTTTAAAAGGGTAAATTGGTCATTTTATATGCTTTCATTCCATTCCTATAATTTGTATTTTCAAACCAAACATGATTTGCCAAGGAATTGAATGACAATTCCATTTCATTTCGTGCCAACCAAACGGAGGGGGTTAACCAGTTTTTTTCCATTCCAATTCCTTAAGGAATTCAATTCCATTGACAATTCCATTCCTTCACTTTTTTTCCACCGAACCAAACGCCCCCTTATTTGTTTTTCCTTTTTCCTTCTCAATGTTTTCTATTTTTATTACAAGATCACAAGTCATAAATAGTTATTTATTTATATTTGTACTTACAATAAATGTATATTTTTTCTCATTAATTTTCAAATCGATTTAAATACTCCCTCTGATTTAAAATACCTGTTGAACATTTAAACATATGAATTTTTTATGAACATTTAAACATAAAAAGTGTAGACAAGGTAGATATAAACCATGAATTGTCAAAAAAAACTTGAAGTAGAAAATGCATCAAGTTCACATGATAATGGTGATGCCATCACAAATGATGAAAATTTAGACAACAATGAAAATGATGAAATAGTTGAGTTAAGGAGAAGCAAAAGACAAAGAATTGAAAAGAACCTTGGTCCTGACATGTTTACATATATGTTGGAAGAGGATCCTAAAACTTTTCAAGAAGCTATGTCTATGTTTGATTCAGACTTGTGGAAAAGAGCCATGGATGATAAAATCAAATCTATACTTGACAATGAAACATGGACTCTAGTCAATCCTCCTCCTAATACTAAACATGTTGGTTGCAAGTGGGTTTTGAAAAAGAAGCTCAAAACTGATGGTACTATTGATAAGTACAAAGCAAGATTAGTAGCCAAAGGTTATAGTCAAAAAGAAGAAATTGACTATTTCGAAACATTTTCACCGGTCACTAAATTTACATCAATTAGAACTATGTTTGCTATATCATCCGTCTATGGACTAGAGGTTCATCAAATGGATGTTAAAACAACATTCTTAAATGGAGATTTAGATGAAGAGATTTACATACAACAACCCGAGGGTTATATCTCTAAAGGAGAAGAACATAAAGTATGTAAATTAAAGAAATCTCTATATGGACTTAAACAAGCACCAATTCAATGGTACAAGAAGTTTAAGCAAGAAATTTGAAAGTTTGATTTTAAGAGTAGTAAAGTAGAAAGTTGTGTTTTTACTAAAGTTACTCTTAACTATAAAGCTGTTATAACTTTATATGTTGATGACTTGCTAATATTTGGTTCTGATATTAATTGTATAAATGAAACAAAAAACTATTTAAAACAAGTGTTTGACATAAAGGACTTAGGTCCAGTAGATGTCATTTTAGGGGTTCAAGTGATTAAAAAGGACAAAACTTACATATTAACTCAATCTCATTACATTGAGGAAATATTAAAGAAGTTTAATTATTTTGATTACAAAATAAGTAAAAGTCCTATTGACCCTCATATGAAGTTAGTTCCAAATAAAGGCGAGACCGTAAATCAAGGAGAATATGCCAAAATAATTGGTAGCATAATGTATGTGGTTAATCATACAAGACCTGATCTTGCATGTGCAATTGGCATACTTAGTAGATTTACAAGTAATCCAAGTGAAAACCATTGGACGGAACTAAAAAGTGCACTAAGGTACTTAAAATTCAAAATAAACTATGGCTTACATTACAAGTGTAATTCACCTATACTTGAATGTTATAGTGATGCAAATTGGGCATCAGATGTAACCAACTCCAAATCAACGAGTGGTTGGTTATTTACCATTTGAGAAATCATAGTTGCTTGGTCTTCAAGAAGACAAACATGTATTGCTTTGTCTTCTATGGAATCTGAGTACATAGCTATGTCACCTTTCCTAAAAAAGAAATGTTTTATTAATATTCTATTATCCCATCCACTATTCCCTCCACTAATTCTCTCTCCTCTACACTCACAACACTTTTTAAATTCACTATTTCCTTCACTAATTTTCTCTCCTATTTTCAAATTACACTCATAGCATTTTTTCTTTCCATCTATTTTCTTAATTTACGTGCCGAACTAAAAATGCGACGCTCTTTACGGGATTCGAGGAGAGTATTACACTTCAATCAATCAATCAATATTCAAAAGTACTCCAAATCCACAAAGAAAGTATGAATATTAAAATGATTTTTTCTCAAATAATTTCATTTTAAAAATATAAATCTCAAAATAACTCACATTTCAAACAATTTCCCAAAATTCCCACTTTTTGAAACTCGCTACACGGTGTAGCGAGTTCAACATGTTACCATTGAAACTCACTACACGGTGTAGCGAGTTCAACATGTTACCATTGAAACTCACTACACGGTGTAGCGAGTTTAGTTAAATTAGGGTTTGAAGTTTGAATTAATAAGTGTAATTAACTAAACTCGCTACACCGTGTAGCGAGTTTCAACGGAAACATGTTGAACTTGCTACACCATGTAGCGAGTTTCAAAAAGTGGGACATTATGAGAAATAGTTTGAAATGTGAGTTATTTTGGGATTTATATTTTGGTGTAGCGAGTTCTAAAAAGTGGGACATTATGAGAAATAGTTTGAAATGTGAGTTATTTTGGGATTTATATTTTTAAAATAGATTATTTGAGAAAAAAATCTATTAAAATCCCATTACCACAAATTAAAATTATTTTTTTTTAAAAAAATGAAGGTAAAATAAAATAGGACGCTGAAACAAGGGCTTATTATTAAGAGGAGCAAGATTTGGGAGAAACTAGTTTCTCCATAAATTATAAAAAGTTCACTTTTTTTCTATTTACAAATAGTTAGTGAATATTTAGAAACAGTTTATAAAACAGGACTTTCTATAATTTAAAGAGAAACTAATTTTCCCCAAAATATTGTGTATTAAGAGATGGTAGTAGAGAAATTAGCCTCGAATGTGGGTGACATTGAATCACCCCTTTTTGAAAGACTTTCCAATACCCTTTGTACCCTTCTCAAAGATACTCCTCTTGAATAAACCTCCCTTGAATAACACACTCTCTCCGTTTCATACGAAATACTAAAGGTTTGTCATCACTAGAAAGTTTAAAATTCTAAAAAGATCGATTTTTATTACTCCCTCCGTCTCTGAAAGATTGTCTCTATTTATTTTAATTTATCTCAAAAAGTATGTCTCATTTCTAAACTTAGGCATGAATATTAGTGCAAATCTACTAAGATACAAAAATGTGAAGCTCTTTCTTAATAATTGCAAAATGTACAACAGGACAATCTTTTAGAGACGAAGGGAGTACTTTTTTATTTGTGAACCCCACTTATCATAATTATCATAATAACAGCAATTATTCACTAACTATTATTAGAACAAATCTCATAATTTTATATTACCTATAGATTTATGGGAATGAATTAAGTCTGCATCTGATTCCTAATCTAAATCTAAGTGGTATACTGGTATATATTCCATTCCTTCAAAAGGGGCTATAAAGGAAAAGTAATGGACGACTACGAAAATTTGCCACTCCAAAGGAATATACTCCTTCCGTCCCATTTCAAGCTTCACCTTTTATCAAAACGGGTGTTCCGTTAAAAGCTTCAGCTAATAAAAATGACAAAGAATCTTTACTATTCCATCCACTCATTCTCTTTCCTATTTCACTTTTATACTCACAACACTTTTCAAATTTACTATTTTCTCCGCTCATTCTCTTTCCTATTTTACTTTTACACTCACATCACTTTCTCCAATTACCTTTTTCCTTAATTGCGTGATTTCTCAAAAAGGATAAAGCATATAATGGGCAAGGAGGGAGTATTTGATA
>JAFEMH010008278.1:0-51426 GCA_022495995.1 Adenophora triphylla var. japonica | reverse complement strand
GAGAAAATACGTAAAAGATGCCAAGAGATGGAAAAGAGGTAAGCACACTCACCTGGATCTATCTGTCAGGATCCACTAGATGCACGCAGAGCTCGGGCTCCGAACGGGTAGCGTACACCCTCCTCCTCGATCCGCTCCCCAAGGACGGACGTGATCGTAATCCGGGTCCTGCAAGATTCTCGAATCCTCTCGGGACGAGCCTCCTCATGGCGGTGCCTCTCTTCCTCTCCTGCGCGCCTTCTCTGCGTACTGGCGGCGGGGGCCCTCGCCTTCCTCTCCTCACGAAGGCCCCCGTACATCTCCTCCATATAAAAAAATGAACTCCTGGGCGCCGACACCGCCAAGGTACCTCTCGAAATCGAGCACGTCCCATGTCCCGGAATCAAGCATCCCAAAGTGGAGGTGGTCCTCTGAGCTCATCGGAAGCACACTCGGGCCATGCCGCGTTAAGACCCGCCTCTCTCCGCATACATAACATCACAAGTCGCCCCCGCACAAAGATCTTCCCGGGCCGCGCTTGCCACTTTCCTCGGAGCTCCCCTCGAACTCTCATCCTCCTCATACCGAGCTTCCACGCTGAACAAGACTTGGGAACCCCTCCGGGCTATCCCTCTCCGCACGCTCCCCGCACATCCCCCGTAGGCAATGGTGAGCCTTCCTCCCGCCCAAGGCCTCCTCTTCCGCGCCCACTTCAACGGTACTGCTTGATTCAACCACTGGCCCATCAACGTAAGACCTGTCCTCTCACTACTCCAACGGCACTAATCTCTCACGTCACTCCCCGTGAAGACCGGTCCCCCTCGCCCACTTCAACGGCAACCAACCATACCCCGGCCATCAAACGTAGCCAAGACCATCCCCGCCTAACTTCAACGGCAATTCGGTAATTCACCCACCGGCCGTCCAGAACAGCACCGGCCCTTCGCCCACTTCAACGGCACCAATCCCCGGCCCCGGCCAACGTAAGACCTGGGTCTCGCCACTTCAACGGCAATTCAATCCCATCAACATAAGACCGGTCTCGCCCACTTCAACGGCACTTCAATCCTGCCGCCGTAAGACCTGCCTCGCCCACTCCAACGGCAATTCAACCACCGCCATCAAACGTAAGACCGATCTCGCCACTTCAACGTGCAATTCAACCAACCACGCCGTAAGACTCAAGGCCTCCCGCCCACTTCAACTACAATTCAACCAACGTAAGGTCCGGTCTCGCCACTTCAACGGCAATTCAATCCCCTGCCATCAACATAAGACCGGTCCTCGCCCACTTCAACGGCAATTCAATCCTCGGCCGGCCGTAAGACCGGTCTCGCCCACTCAACGGCAATTCAATCCCCGGCCATCAACGTAAGACCGGTCCTCGCCCACTCCAACGGCAATTCAACCACCGGCCGTCGGCGTAAGACCGGTCCCTCGCCACTTCAACGGTACCAATCCTCGGCCATCAAACGTAAGACCGATCTCGCCACTTCAACGGTAAATGTCAACCACCGGCCGTCGCCGTAAGACCGGCCCTCGCCCACTTCAACGGCAATTCAACCACCGGCCGTCAAGCGTAAGACCGGACCTCGCGCACTTCAACGGCAATTCAACCACCGGCCGTCAAGCGTAAGACCGGACCTCGCCCACTTCAACGGCAAATCAACCACCGGCCATCAAACGTAAGACCGATCCTCGCCCACTTCAACGGCAAATCAACCACCGGCCGTCAGCGTAAGACCGGTCCTCGCCCACTTCAACGGCAATTCAACCACCGGCCGTCAAGCGTAAGACCGGACCTCGCGCACTTCAACGGCAATTCAACCACCGGCCGTCAAATGTAAGCCCGAACTTCGCCCACTCCAACGGCAATTCAACCAATGCCCGCTCAACGGCAATTCAAGAAGGAGCCAACACCTCCCAGCACGAATATCAAGGCACAAGAAGCCTCCAAACGCTCAACGACAACTCAGCCCACCGGAGGTCCGAAGTCATCTTCCCAACGTAAAAGGGCCCCTACAAGGTCATGCATCCCCAAGCAATTCAAGCACCGGCAAGCCGATGTAAGCCCGAACTCGCCCACCTCAACGGCAACGCAAGCACCGGCCATCAAAGTAAGCCCGAGCTCCTCCCCGCCAAGTCAAAGGGAAGTCATGCAAGACCGCATACCCCTCAAAGATCGACTCATCATTCTCGCCCACTCCACGGCAAAACAAACACGCGAAGGAGCCAACACCTCCGAGTACAAGTCCCAAGGCACGAAGCGCCTCCCAAAACGCCAAATGATGAAGCAATCATCGGCCATCATCCTTGCCCACTTCAACGGCAGCACAAGCACCGGCAATCATCGTAAGTCCGACCTTTCTACATCAACATGCAAAACACAAATGGCATCTACGCCTCTCGAATCACAAGGCACCACGCCTCCACAACCGCAATCGAAGACGATTCAAGTCCTCACAGACTATCTCGGCCCGGAAGGCCTTAAACCACCCGTAGATTAGGAAAATCGTAAAATTTCCATCCCGTGACGCCACCACGTCCTCACACCGACTCCATGCGGTCACGGGTGACGCCACCACGTCCTTATCACCGACCTATACGGTCACCCCGGACGCCACCACGTCCTTATCACCGACCTATACGGCCACCCAGACGCCACCACGTCCTTATCAGCGACCTATACGGTCACCCGGGAGACGCCACCACGTCCTTACCATCTCGACTCCATACGGTCACCTGTGACGCCACCACGTCTACCATCTCGACCTATACGGCCACCCAGACGCCACCACGTCCTTATCATCCGACCTATACGGTCACCCAGACGCCACCACGTCCTTACCATCTCGACCTATACGGCCACCCAGACGCCACCACGCCTCTACCATCCGACCTATACGGCCACCCAGACGCCACCACGTCCCACCATCCGACCTATACGGCCACCTCGACGCCACCACGTCCTTATCACCGACCTATACGGTCCACTCGGACGCCACCACGTCTTACCACCGACCTATACGGCCACCAGACGCCACCACGTGCTCTACCATCTCGACCTATACGGCCACCCAGACGCCACCACGCTTCCTACCATCCGACCTATATTGGTCACTCCAGACGCCACCACGTCCTTACCATCCGACCTATACGGTCACTCCGGACGCCACCACGCCCTTATCACCGACCTATACGGTCACCCCGGACGCCACCACGTCCTTACCATCTCGACCTATACGGCCACACTGCAGACGCCACCACGCCTTTTTACCATCTCGACCTATACGGTCACCCAGACGCCACCACGTCTTTACCATCTCGACCTATACGGTCACCCAGACGCCACCACGTCCTTACCATCCGACCTATACGGTCACCCGGACGCCACCACGCCCTTATCACCGACCTATACTGGCCACCTGTGGCGCCACCACGTCTCTTACCACCGACCTATACGGCCACCCGTGACGCCACCACGTCCTTATCACCGACTCCATGCGGTCACCTAGACGCCACCACGTCCTCACCACCGACCTCGGCGGTCACACGACACTTCGTGGCACCACCACGCCCGTATTCACGTAACACTCACCCCACACCCGAACTACGACTGTGCTTGATTCCCGTGGGATACGTAGGAATCCTATCACGGTCCAAATGCCTATTGACCTAAACGGTCACCCAAAGGACACCACCACGTCCTCACTTTGACCCTCACGGTCACTTCCTCTCCCAAAGACGCGATCCAGTTAGGACCACTTATCTTATCGGCGACCCCACTTCTTTCATAAGTGACGTCGTCGAGGGCTTGTAAGTACCCCAACTGATCACTCCCTTTCAAACACCCGGAAACACCGCAGACTCATCCACGCAGCCTCGAAGACCTCTCACTCAAAACCCTCTCAAAACCCTCTCAAACCCCCAACCAAACCAGGGAGGAGCCTTTCTCGGGATAAAGGGACAAAAGGACCTTTCGGAATTTTCAGAAACTGGAAAGCAATATAGGTCCGTACGGACCTCTTTGTTTCCATAATTACCGAATCCCTTAAAGTCCACAATATTCCCTCAAATCCCGGAGAAATGATGGTTTCCATGCGTACTTGGTCCGTACGGACCTCTTTTGCATGCAAAGATGGTCCGTACGGACCTCTTTGCAAGGGGACACCATCATTTTAATATTCACCATCATTGCATATTCCCTCAAATCGAGGAAAACCAAAATCTCGGATAACCAAGGAGGTCCGTACGGACCTCTTTGCACCAAATCTCGAGACTATAAATAGAGGGCTCCCCCTCCTCATTTTTTCACACCTCCCACTTCTCTCTTCCTCCCTAAGCCTTGGCTCCCCTTCTAAGACCTCTCGAGGCATTCCCCCCTTCGGATCCTTCCGAGGCCTTCCGAGCCCCCTAGGAGGTGCTCCCGAAGCCTCTCCGAGCGCTCCCGAGACGCTCCCGCGCCCGAGGCACTCTCGAGGTACTCGAGGCCCCTCGTGGTACTCCGAGGCCTTGCTCGGTCTTTCCCTGTCCCGGCTCTTTCCGAGTCAAACCGACGATCCCAAACCACGCCAGAAACTCGCCCGAGTGACTCTCGCCACCACAACGCACGCCGAACCTGCCCGAGTGGTCCCGACGATCCCCACGCACGCCGAACCTCTCGCCCGAACGCAGCCTACAACCTCAACTCACGCCGAAACTCGTCCGCGGACAACCGGCATCCCCGAAGCAATCCGAACGCTACTCCGACCTCAAACACTATTCCCCCGCGGAAGACAGACACGAACCAACATTGGTAAGGCTTCCTTCCTATTCTATTTCAATACATTTCAATACAATGTAGACATCCGATACAGCATGCATTTTTAAAAGCACACACACACACACACAACTTTTTAAAGGATATTAGGGGTATCCGAAAGACTCGTTTTACGAGGCTACTCGGGTGAGCTCTAATATTCTAATATTCTCTTCCCGAGGAGTCATCTGACCTCCGAACTCAAAATCTCATCACACAAAAACAGTTTAAAATTTATCTTTAAACTGATGCCCTTTTTCAATGTTTTGGGCTTAATAAAAACGGCGTGGCGACTCTACAAAGCAAAACACAGCGAGACACCTCCAACCTCGCAAAACGCTAAGACGGAATAAGCCAGATGCCGGGGCGCGATTGTGCTGCCTCTCGGATCCGGGCGAACATTCCCGAACAGCGAACGAACGCGAGATGCACGGGGGCACCATCCGCGCGCGAGCCGGATCCCGGGTAATTTCAGCCGTGTAGGGACGGACTTTTCTTTTGAAAATGTGTTATGCAGCGTGTGCCGTGTTTTTGGTGACAGACTTTGAGGGGAAAATATGTGTAATGGGTGCCGTGTTTTGTGACGGGTCTTTTGAAAATGTGTCGTGTAGGGCTTGATCCCTTTGTTTGAGAAAATTTGTACAGTGTGTGCCGTGTTTTGTGACGGACTGCATGGGGAAAATTGCATGCCGTGTTTTGTGACGGGTTACATGTGAAAATTATGTGCAATGTGTGCCGTGTTTGGTGACGGACTTTTTTTTATGCTTTGGTATTAAGTACTGTGACTGACGTACCTTTGCTGTGTTTACCTGCAGGATGAGGGGCTTTTGGCTAGAAAAGCCAAGAAGATGAAGACTCGAGGATCGCTCGAGGCTGTGGTCGAGTTATGGCAGCAGATGCCGAATATCTCTATGGATGGCGAACCGAGCCCTAGGAGGCTGGTCTATGCTTCTGGCCTGGGCGTGTTCGTGGAGAACTTGGCCGGGGTTTCTGACACGAGGAAGAACAAGAGCGTCTTCCTGGGCCTTTCTGAGTATTGGTGGGATACCACCCACACCTTCCATCTGAGCTGGGGTGAGGTGACAGTGACGCCCACAGATTTTGCTGCTATCACTGGCCTTCCTTCAAAGGAAGCCCAGTGCGGTGGAGGGATATGATTGCCGAGGACGTGCTGACTGAGCTGCTGGGCTTTGCGCCTCTTCCTCGTAGGGGCATGGGGATGATGTACAGCGATGTAGAGACGAGGATTACGGCGATATTGGGGGCCTACCGTCTGGGAATGCCAGTGTGACGAGAGCGGTGGCGCGCTCCTTTCGTGGTTTGCTCTTTCCGAGACTTTGTTCTCGAACCATGCGACGACGGCTCCTTTTGCTCGCCGGAGAGCTTGATTGACTTGGAGGGAGTTTGTGACATAGCTTGGGGCGAGGCGGGCTCGGCCGAGCTTTACTTCTCCTCGGACCCGGTTTAGCAGGTGTGGCGCGCTTTTGGCCTGTTTTGATTTTGCTTTGGAGGTATGAGGTCATTGCTGTTTTTGATTAGCAACCTGTCATTTTCTCCGTTTTCTCTTGCATTGAGCCTTTTCTACTTTTGTCGCAGGTGTGGTTCTACGAGATCTTCCAATGCTTCCCGTGGGACAGAGATCCTGGGGCCATAGCGGCCTATCCTGCTATGTTAGGCTAGGCATGCCCAGCAAGGAAGAGGAGGACCAGCAGGGGTAAGCTCACCATTTCCTACGGGGAGGTGCAGGCACATTTAGGGAGAGATAGCCCGGAGGCGTTCGTTCTGTATCCCTGGGCTCGATACGAGGCTGATGAGTTTGAGGGAGCTCCTGTGGTGACGGCGCAGCGGAAGATGCTACGGGGCCTGACCTGCGATGTCATGTACTTGGGCGAGAGGGTCTTTTGGCAACATGGCCTGGGTATGCTTCCCTTGGCTCCGAGGGACCCGCCTTTCGGGATGTTGGATTCCCGGGATATGGATGTATTGGAGTTTGAGAGGTATTTGGGCGGCGTGAGTGCCCATGAGTTTGTTTTGTATCGAGAGGAGTATGGGGTCTTCGTGAGGAGGAAGTTGAGGATGCCACAGGTGTTGGCGAGGGAGAAGGAGGCTGGTCCGCAGGGTCCCCCAGAGGTTTCGGTGCCTGGGCCGGATTTCACGTATGTCCGCGGGGATTCCTCGAGGAGGAGGGTGTCTGTACCCGTCCCTGAGCAGGCTCCTGCTGCCTACCGAGTGGATCCTGACATGTCAGTGAGTGTGCTTACTCTTTTCCATCCTGGCATCTTTTCTGTATTTTTTTCTTTTTGTTGAGTATGACTGTATTGCTGAGCGTTTCTTTGGCTGCTTTCTTGTGCAGGTCCCGGGGAGAGCCTATGACATGCTGACCCGCCGTTATGTGGCGATGAGGTCCTTCGCGAAGAAGATGGCATCAAGGCTGTCTTGCCGGTCTTCGCGACGTGTGCCGGCGTACGAGCCGATGCCTTCGAGGCATTCTGTAGATGTTCCTCCATCGAGAGCCGAGCCAGAGCCACAGCAGGAGGGACCTTTGCGGGGGCGGCATAGCATGGATGCCAGGACATCCTCGGGAGCTCAGAGACCGCAGACCCTTCATCAGTTCTTTCCTCCGCCGGATGCACAGGGTGAGGGTTCGTCAGGGCATGCCTATTTTGACCCTTTTTTCGGCTTCGATCCTTCTGAGTATCTTGAGTACCCTCGGGAGGGGGCTCGATTCCGATGATGAGGGTGTGACTGGCGAGTTTATCGGGATGCCCGACTTCTCGCTTGAGGATGTCAGTGATGATGATGATGCTGAGGAGTCGGATTAGGATTCATTTACTTTCCCTCTTTCCATATCCCCTCTTTTTTTTTGTTTAGCAACAGACATTTATGGGTACCTGTAATAAAACACTTGTATTTGCATGGCAAAAGTATTTTATTTTAAGATGTAATGTCGTTTTTGTGATTCCCGGGAATTGTCCTAGGAATTGTTGCTACTATATTTTTATTTTTTTTGTGCATGCCACGTGAGCTGAGAGTGCGTTTGTGGGTAGTGTATGCTTGCCGTAAATGGCTTTAGCCAGTGTTTGGGCAGTTTGGAGTAAGGTTCTGCTGGTAACAGTGGTTGTTGTACTGTTTGCTGGTGAAATGGGTCATGGTTGCAAAGAGGTTCGTACGGACAGACCTAGCATGCAAAGAGGTCCGTACGGACCAGCTTTGCTTTTGGGGATGACATAAATATTTTCCGAATGTCTGGACTTTCCCCACTCCCCATTTGCATCCATTTTCGAGCTTTCTTCCCCATTTTCTCTAGGAACCTCCATTTTTGTCATGGATTCTTCGCATGTTCCAAGGAATTTGCCAAGGCTTTCGCAGGAGCGGCAAGCACTCTTCCTTGAGCAGCTGAAAATGTGGATGCGACACCGTATGAGGCATCAGAGGCGGGCTTTCGAGGTAAGGTTTCGACTTTGCTCGGTTTGGTCTTTTAAGGAGTTGGTTCCTGATTGGGATTTGTTGCGGGCTGCCGCGAAGTTCTAGGATGTTAGGAGGCATGTGTATTTTTCTCCTACAACGAGGTAGTGCCCACCTTTGAGGATTTTCGGGCTTTGATTGGAGGACCGGAGGTGGAGGCCATCTCGCTCCCTTTGATTGGTGGTGCTGCTGTGAGCATGAAGCTTCCAGGCTTTCTTCGTACTTCGTTGGGAGAAGTGCAGGGCGTGATCCTTGATTCGGGTCATATTGACATTTCTGCGCTGCCGGAGCGGTTCATGGTTGATGACGAGAGTGATGTCTCTTGGGATGCATTTGCCTTGTGCGTGATAGCGACGCTTTTCATGGTCAGCTCCCTTGGTGTTTGAGATGGCGGCGCTTGCTAGATGTGGTTGGGCACCGCAGAGCCGGAGAGGATATTGTCCCGTTGGTGCTGGGGGAGACTCTTCATGGTATCGACCGTCTGGCGACTGGGGATCGGTTTATGAGAGGGGGAAGCCCCGCTTTGCTCACCTTGTGGCTGCGAGAGAGACTTCAGGCCATGCCCGAGGCTCCGACGTCGTTTAGCCCGTGGTCGTTTGCTCGGCGACATCTTGTGTTGGATATGGATCAGTCCGCCTGGGAGAGATGGATGGCACAGCTTGGTACGCATCAGATCCGTTGGTGGGTTCCGCATTGGGGGATTGAGACTAGGAGGGCCTTTCAGGAAGGGTCTTATGTTGTCAGAGTTCCAGGTTTGTCTTGGTCCTCCTTCTATATTCCGTCGCTTGTTTCCCGGCAGTTTGGGATGAAGCAGGAGCCTTTGTTGGGCTGGAATGACCTTGCTACTGTGGAGATAGCTCCTCTTTGTATGGTAGCTCCAGGTGCTTTCTTGTATTTTCTGAGGGTATGGAAGTACTCTGCTTTCCCTCAGGTGGTGCTCCTTAGACGTCGGGAGAGTGTCGTATTAACGACCCAGTACCTGGCTTGGTATGAGCAGCGTGTTGGGCAGTCCCAAGTGGCTTTGGGGAGCAGGCGTGGAGCGATTCTGGGGCCCGATTGTCGTAGTAGCTATTGCCTTAGGAGTGCCGAAGCCTGGTCTGACCCTCAGGATGTGACGGGAGACACTTTATTTGACTACGAGATGAGAGTCGACAGACTAGCGGGGAGAGGTCCCCTTTTGCAGACTCGCAGGGAGGAGATCCGAGCCGAAGCACGAGCGAATGAAGCCCTGAGAGCTGTTGGATTGTTTGACTCTACGGGGAGGACCCCTGATCTCGGACTGAGAGACGCAAAGTTGGCTCACGTGGAGCGAAAGAAGACTCGCCGGGGACGAGGGAAGAAAGGGAAGAATGGCGAGGGGACAAGCACAGATGGCGCGGAATGACCTCCTAGGTATCCATTCATTGCATTTGCAAACACATTATTTGTTAAATGTATTAAGCTGTCTTTTAGCATGTTGTGAACTTGAGAGTAGACCGTGCTTGAACTCATCAAGAAATGTTGTAACCGTTAGTGATTTGTGATTTACTTTTAAAGCTTTGTCGAGACGCAAGATCTCTTGTTCGCTTTTTGTTTCTTTTGTGCACCTTGACGGCGTCCATCTTTGGACTTTTCTGTTGCATTTGCGGACTGAAGCAGCCTGGGCCTTGACGGCAATCCCCTTTGCTCGGGCTTTGTGCTTGGCTGAGAGGTTGAATGATCCCCTGACAAGTCATTTTGACGGTCATTTCCGTAGCTTCCTTGCCTCTTGTTTGTTGGCGTCGGGCTCTTGACCTCAATTTCGCAGCTTCTGCTTGAGCTTTTTTTTATTTTATTATATTTTTTTTTGTGAGCCCTTACTCGAGCTCTTCTTTTTTTGTGAGCCCTTGCTCGAGCTCTTTTTTTTGTGAGCCCTTGCTCGAGCACTCTTTTTTTTTTTTTTTTTTTTTTGAAGCGCGTGAGGGCGAAGACAAGCCCCTGGCTTGGAAGTAGACATGGGTCAGTCGTCTGACGTTGAGGAACCTTCGGATGTCCTTTGATGTTGCCGCTTTCGTTTGACTTGGTCAAGGTGACGTTGGGGCTTGCTCTTGAAAAGTGCATAGCTTGATGGAGGTCTTGATTGACATTCAAACTTTTGACTTTTTTTGTGTGTTTTTAGACCGGACCAATTAAGGTTGCCTACGTTCCCCCGGACTAGAGGGCTCAGGTCTGCGTAGTTCGACACTACATGGAGTGCCACGAGATGCACGATTGTTCTTCTTTAAGCGAAGTATCTGCGAAGTTTGCTCCCGTTGACTGGATTCATGAAGGGATTGCCGTCTAGGTCTGTCAGCTTCATGGCACCTCCGGAGAAGATCTTTTGAACCACGAAAGGGCCGATCCATGTTGGTTCCCATTTTCCTAGTGGGTTGGTTCGAGTGGGAGGCTTTTCTTTAAGTACAAGGTCGCCTTCCCTGATGTCTCGGGACTTGACTTTCTTGTCGAAAGCTCTCGCCATCCTGCTTTGGTAGGCTCGGACGTGTTCCATGGCCTTTAGTCGTCGCTCGTCTAGCAGAGACAATTCGTCATGTCGGCTTCGGAGCCATTCGACTTCGTTGACGTCATTTTCCAGCAGCACTCGGAATGAGGGAATTTCTAATTCAATGGGAAGGACTGCTTCCATCCCGTATGTTAGGGCGAATGGGGTTTCTCCCGTGGCTGTTCTAACTGATGTTTGGTAGCCCTAAAGTGCAAGGTACAGCTTCTCGGGCCAATCTCGTCCTCGGGTGGTCATTTTTCGGATGATCCGTTCGAGAGTCTTGTTTGCTGCTTCTACGGCGCCATTTGTTTGTGGCCGGTAGGGAGAAGACTTGTGGTGTGTGATCTTGAATTCGGCCAGCAGTCTGTGGCATTCCCCTTCGAAGTGTGAGCCGTTGTCTGATATGACCTCATTCAGGATGCCGTATCGGCAGATGATGTTTTCCTTAAGGAAATGCGCGACTTTCTTGGAGGTGAGCACCTTGTAAGACTTGGGTTCGACCCATTTGGTGAAGTAGTCGATGGCTACTAAGATGAACTCGTGACCATTGCTGCCCGGCAGAGCGATTTTCCCGATGACGTCAATTCCCCAAGTGGCAAAAGGCCAGGTTGTATTCATGCAGTAGAGATCGTGGGGAGGTAGATGATTGAGGTTGGAGAACCGTTGACACTTGTCGCAGCTTCGAACAAAGTGGATGCAGTCTGCCTCCATGGAGATCCAGTAGTAGCCCATCCTGAGAATGATTTGCATCAGGGCTCTGGCGTTCATGTGGGGACCGCAAGCCCCATTATGGACTTCGTTCATGAACTTGCTTGCTTCTTCCTGGCTGATGTAGCGTAGAAGTGGTCCTTGGTAGCGTTTCTTGTACAGCATGTCCCCAAGGATGACAAAGTGGGAGGCGAGGCATTTTAGGGCCATGATGCTCTTGGCTTTGACCCCTTTCCTGTGTTGGCCTTCTTCATTCATGAAGGCGGTTTCGCCGTTCTTGAGGTATTGGAAGATCTGGTTGTACCATGGCTCATTGATGGGCTTGGGTTCTGGTTCGATCTCGCATCAGTAGGCAGGAATTTCCTTTCGTTCGACATTGAAGGGCTTGATTGCTTTTCCCTCAGGGATTTTTACGAGTGAAGCCAAAGTGGCTAAGGCGTCCGCGAACCGGTTTCGGTCTCTTGGCAAGTAGTGGAAGGTGACCTCTTCGAATTGTGTGATGAGGTCTTCCATGCAGGCATGGTATTTTTGCAAGCCTGGGTCTATGGTTTTCCATTTGTTGGAAACTTGGTTGATGATCAGGGCTGAGTCACCATAGACCTCGAGTTTCTGGACATTCCTTTCGAGTGCGGCCTGTAGTCCGGCAGCGCAGGCTTCATATTCGGGGGCATTATTGGTTACCTCGAAATTGAGCTTTATGGCGATTGGGGTGTGCTCGTCCCTGGGATCGACCAAGAGCATACCGATGCCGTTTCCTTTTTTGTTGGCTGCTCCATCGAAGAACAGTTGCCATCGATTTTTGCCTTCAAGTGCGAAGATTCCCTCGTCGGGAAATTGTGGTTCGGGGCCTCGAGCCTCATCGGTTGGGAAGTCAGCCAGTTGTTCGGCCATTGCCCGTCCCTTGATTGACTTTTGGTTCACGAACTTGATGTCAAATTCCGCTAGGAAGAAAGACCATTTGGCGAGCCTCATTGACAGAGATGGTTTGTCGAAGTGGTATTTGACTGGGTCCATTTTGGAAACCAAGTGTACCGTGTGCGACTGCATGTAGTGCCGTAGTTTTCCGATCACCCATACCAGCCGCGCAGTTTTCTCGAGGGCCGAGTAGTTGAGTTCGCCGCCTTGAAACTTTCGACCGACGAAGTAGATGGCGTTCTCAACTCGTGACTCTTTCTTTTCTTGACGAGCATGGCTCCAAGCTGCGGTGTCGGTCACGGTTAGGTATAGCAACAAAGGCTTCTCCTCGGGGGAGGACAGAGAATCGGAGGACTCACAAGGTATGCCTTTATTTCTTCAAAGGCATCTTGGCATTCGAGTTCCATTCGATGTCGGCGTTCTTCTTCATCGCTTGAAGATTGGCTCGCACATGGAGGTCAATTGATTGACGAAGCGGGCCGATATACCGCAGCGACCCATGAAACTTTTCACCTCTCGTTTGAGTTTGCGGTGGTCTCATTTCGATGATGGCCTTGATCTTTGAGGATCAACCTCGATGCCTCTCTCGGTGACCATGTATCCCAAGACCTTGCCTCGGCCGACCCCAAATGTGCATTTGGCGTGGTTTAACCTCATTGAGTGTTTTCGGAGGCGATCAAGAACTTTCTCAGTGTCCGCGAGGTGTTGTCCATCCGATCCCTTTGAGTGGACGATCATGTCATCGACGTACACTTCGATCTCTTTGTGGATCATGTCGTGGAAGAGGGCGGTTGCTGCTCGTTGGTAGGTAGCCCCAGCGTTCTTTAGTTTGAACGGCATTACTGTGTAGCAATAGGTTCCCCAGGGGGTTGTGAAGGCTGTTTTTTCTTGATCTTCTTCGGCCATCTTGATCTGATTGTAGCCGGCAAACCCGTCAATGAAGGACTTGACCTCGAAATTGGCTGTAGTGTCCACCAACATGTCGATGTTTGGTAGTGGAAAATCGTCCTTGGGACTTGCTTTGTTGAGATCTCGGAAGTCCACGCAGCAACGCACTTTTCCATTTGCCTTGGTAACCATGACGATATTGGAGAGCCATGTGGGGTACTCGATCACCCTGATGAAGCCGACGCGGAGCATCTTCTCGATCTCTTCTTTGACCTGTAAAGACCATTCTGGCTTGATTCGGCGTAGCTTTTGCTTGATGGGCTTAGCCTCGGGATTCAAGGGAATCCGGTGTTCTACAATGTTTGGATCTAATCCAGGCATGTCTTGGTAAGACCAAGCGAACACGTCCACGAATTCTTTGAGCAGTGCAGTCAATGCGTCTTGCTCTGTGCCGGTGAAGAAACTTCCGATTTGCGTCTCTTTTGGCTCTTCAGCAGTTCCCAAATTCACTTTGATTAAAACCTCCTCGGCAGCTTGGGCCCGGTTTTTCTTTCGTTTGACAACATGCATAAAGATGTGCTTAATGTATTGTTCGTTTAATGTGTCTGCTTCTTCATCAAGTAAATCGTTATTAACTGTTTGTGTGTTAGTTAATTTATCAGTTGTTAAAGATGCAATGAGAGGATACTCGGAAAGATCGAAGCATTCATTAAGAGCATTGGGAATACATTATTGGCAATGAGTTCGTAATCTTCTGGCGTGAGGCCATCAGATGACTCGAGAGACTTAAATTCAAAGATAATGGACTCGCGATGGGTTTTGACACTGGACTCTAGGACTCGAGGGGTCAGACCAAGTTGTTCGATCATGTCCTTTTTGCTGGCGGTGGGTCTGGAGAAGGTGGCCCAGTTATTGAGTGGCAATGAGCTTGATAAGAGGCGGGGTTCGAAAGGCTTTGTGTCACCGTTCCCGATCATGGCTATCACAGAGTTATCAGAAACAAAATCGATCAGGTCTGGCATCTCGATTTCTTCATTGAAGAGCAGGTGGAGTAGTGGCTCGTTCCAAGCATCGTCTGCGGAGTCTTTTGCTTTTGTCTTGGGCACTGCTAGCTCAAATGCAGATTCGTCCCGCTTGTTGGGGGCAGGGGTGTTGACAGAGAGTTTTTCGAGTTCTTCCGCCAAAGAGGGGGTTTTCTGAACCAAAATTCGTTGTGAATAGTGGTGGTCATGGGTTCCGGTAGAGGCGGTGTGTCGAGAAATGCTCTTCGGACGGGATTTGGCTTGAGGCCTACGAATCTTGCCGAGGTTCCGCCGGAGCTTGTCCATGGTTGTCAGCCAGCTTTGTTTGGCGTTGATCAGCTCTGTTCTCTTTCCTGTGTCTTCGTTCAAGTTGTCATCTTTCTTTATGAAGTACTTGGTCATGTCGAAGCTGTAAGGGCGAAGATCGGAGATTGCGTGCAAGCCTCTTTTGCTATCTGCGGAGCATTTCCGTGCAGCTCGCTTGTCTTCCGCAATGTGTTTAGGAGTAGGAAGGTATCCCAAGCCATGGAGGGTATTCTGTTCTTTGATATTGACGATTTGTTGGGTACCCTGATGGCGTTTTCCCAAACCGAGCCCCGGGATGTAGTTCATGTGCTTCATCATTTTCATCGGGGGAGGGATCTTGTCCCAAATCAAAGGCAGGTCTATGTGGCATACCTGGGCCTTTGGGCTTTCGATGGTGAACCCTGTTAGCATCATGCCATCATCGTCGTGTTTGATCTCTAAGACCGGGACGCCATTTGTGTCGGTCCTTTCGGTGACTACGCTATCACCGTAGATGATGGTTAGATCTGTTCCTTGGACGAACTTTACGCACTGATGGAGAGTGGATGCCACCCCATTGATCTGGTGTAGCCAAGGGCGTCCCAAGATGGCAGTGAATGTGATTGGGATGTCGATGACTTGGAAGTCGGTCGGGACCATTTGTTTTCCGAACCACAGGTTCAAGGTGGCTATTCCCAAGACTGGGCGAGACGTTGAGTCATATACCTTGATTGCCTGAGTTGAGGGCTTCAGATCAGTTGCTTTGATCCCTAGCAGATCCATCATTTTAGATGGAAGGACGTTCATGGATGATCCCCCATCTACCAAGACTCGAGGGAGACGGCGCTCGTCCAGTTGAACTGTTATGTAGAGAGGCTCATTGTGGTCAGCCCCAAATTTTGGGAGGTCGACCTCCGTGAAGGTGATGATGTTGCTGTAGTTAACATTTCCAATCATCTGAACTGCTTCATCAGGTGTCACCGTGATTGGGACCATGGTCTGAGCCAGGCTTTCTTCCAACTTGAGCTTGTGTGGGTAAGATGAAGTGAGTAGGGACCAAAGCGAGATGTTAGCCTGAGTACGCTTGAGCTGAGCTAAGACAGGATCTTCAGCCTTTGGGTCCAGGGTTTCGGCTTCTTTGGCATAGGGCCCCTTTTCAGTTCATGGCTCAGGTAAGGCTGGCCTTTTGTCTGCCCGTGGAGGATTCATCGGGATTTGACCGGAACGTGTCAGTACATTCACCTCTGGCTTTACTGCTTTGCTTGTCTCTCCTATCTCTGTAATGGGAAGGCCTTGGTTGGCGTAGGGCCAGACTGCGCATTTCAATTCGTTCACTGTCATAGCTTTTGTGGAAACATCCACAGTGGCTTTGAGATCTTCCCAAGACAAGGGTTTAGGCATCTGGACCTTTGGGCCTTTGGTGGCGGTGCGGAGCTCGTCCCAGCTGATAATGGAACAGACGTTGCCGTGGCCTTGTGCAGAGCTAGGCTGAGGAGATTTGCTGGAGTAGATGACGTAGTAGTCAAACTTTCCTGAGGGTTCTCCAAGGGTTCCGACTGTGGGATCGCCGGATTCATACCTCTTCTTCAGTTTTTGTTGAGAAGAGGGTTTCTTCTTTCTTCGAGGACGGCCCTCGTTCATTTCATCTTGGAATTCCATTTCCAGACAAGCACTGCAATCGCAGATGTCCCACCAGATGTGTTCGTTGTTTGGCGGTGGTACCGGGACCTCAGGAGGCTGAATGGGCAGGCTTTCCCCCGGGGGGTCTTGTGGCTTTATGTCGTAACTGCATGGCTCGTATGAGGGCAACAGATTGACCTCCGGGAGACAATGAGAGACGTTAGAAGCTGCAGGAGCGGTCATGACTTTGGAAGCCCCAGGTAGTTGGGTGGCTAATGTCCCGAAGTGGTGCATGGCGCCTTCAATCCAGGCTTGTTGTTCACCTTGGCATTTCTCAATAGTCATGAGGACCTGCCAAACTTCTTCCAAGGTTGGGAAATTTCTCGGGGGTAAGGTCCCATTTTCCTCGTTGTTATCCACTGACTTGGCCATGGGGAGCTGATGGACTGCCCCGGTGACTGCGGTGGGAAGGATGTTTGACCTTGCGGCTTTGACACTGGGAGATGGGTTCCCGGGTACTCTCGATCACTCTCTGTTAGCTGGAGGGGGTGACGGGCAAGGTTTAGACACGGGAAGGCCTTTTGGATAAAGGGGGAAAGCTCACGTGACATGCGGTTTCCGTTTTTTTTTTTTTTGTTGTTGTTTTAATTTACTTAAAACGTGTTTTCTCAGAGTCCTAGGTAGGTTGGAAAAGATTGCTCTTCTTTTTCGCAACTATGCTAGATCCTGGGTCAGTGGAGACCATTTGTGCGGCTATAAGCCCCTCGTTTTACACATGTATTTCGACATCCCAGGGTGGACAGCCCCGGGCGAGGGTCCTATAGGGCAAGCGGTTTCCACCGGCCTAAAAGAAAAAACCGAACCTAAGGACCGAGCCTGTCATGTTCGTTTTAATGTGTTAGCTATGTGAATAGTGAACCGAACCGGCCACTGAGTCCAGATCAGGTCGAGAGTTCGGCATGACCTCTTTTTACCTTGCTTGCGCAAGGGATCTGTGACGTTAGGCGTTGGCTGGGTCATATTGTCATGGCTGACGTATCAAAGGCTTGATGACATGGTGTCATGTGAGCATGGATGTATATCCGGGACGGAACATCGTCTGGGTGTAGCATCGAAAATCAAGATCAGGTCAAGATTTTAGCATGACCTTTCATCGCTTTTCTTGCGCAAGGGATCTCGAGTTTCGAGCTTCGACTCAGAAAATGGCCGGCATGGTATATGTATCCAGGCTGTATGACACGGACTGGGTAAAAACCAACCAAGTCTGGACAGAGTGTGACTCAAGACTCAAACGTGCAGGGTTGACGCTTGGCTAGGATGGGATGTTTGGAATGATCCCGTGCGCGTCCGAGAGGCGTAGGAAGGCCAAACGAATCGCAACCGAGACCACCCGGGTTAAGGGTTGTAGTGTGCGGTGTATCCGAGGCAAGATGCGCGTAGTGTGCGGCGCTATAACCGCAAGCGGCCGGTGTGAGTAGTGTGCGGTGTAACCGAGGCAGCAGTGCGCGTAGTGTGCGGTCTCTAAAATTCTTTTTCTGAGTAAAACAGAAGTTTTGCAGAATTTTAAATGTATGCACAGATGTATATTGATGCATTATTTTGTATTTTTATTTTTTTTGTAAATAAAAAAAAGCAAAGCACGTGCACACACACACAATAGTTAAAGAAAGGGGTAAAATGAAATGTTGACCCTCATCATCATTTTAAAAATCTTTTGTTTTTGTTTAAAAAGATTTTAAAACAAAATGTCCCCAGCGGAATCGCCAACTGAAATAGCCCAGATCCGAGAGGCAGCGCGATCGCGCCCCGGCATCTGGCATTTCGTAGGGCCTTGCGGCGCTGTTTTTTCGTGTGTTGGAGGTGTCTCGCCGTGTTTTTGCTTTGTAGAGTCGCCACGCCGTTTTTATTAAGCCCAAAATATTGAAAAAGGGTATCAGTTTAAAAATAAACTGTTTTTGTTGTGTGATGAGATTTTGAGTTCGGAGGTCAGATGACTCCTCGCGAAGAGAATATTAGAATCTTAGAGCTCACCCGAGTCGCCTCGTAAAAATAAGTCTTTCGGATACCCCTAATATTCTTTAACTGTTGTGTGTGTGTGTATGTGCTTTTAAAAATGCATGTTGTGTCGGGTGTCTACATTGTACACTGCTTTATTGAAATGTATTGAAATAGTGTAGGAAGGAAGCCTTACCAATGTTGATTCGTGTCTGTCTTCCGCAGGGAAATAGTGTTTGAGGACGGAATAGTGTTCCGGTACGGACCGGGATTGCTTCGGGAAAGGGGCCGGTTGTCTGCGGACAGAGTTTCGTCGTGCGTTGGGATCGCACGGATCACTCGGGCAGAGTTTCGGCGTGCGTTGGAATCGCTGGTTGGATTCGGGCAGAGGTTTGGCGTGCGTTGGAATCGTTGGTTGGATTCGGGCAGAGGTTCGACGTGGTTTGGGATCGCCGGTTTGACTCGGAAAGAGCCGGGACGCCTCGGGAAAGACCAGGCAAGGCCTTGAAGTACCACGAGGGGCCTCAGAGTACCTCGAGAGTGCCTCGGGGCGTCGCGGGAGCGCCTGGGGGAGGCCCAGAGAAGCACCTCGAGGGGGCTCGGAAGGCCTCGGAAGGATCCGAAAGGGGCCGGGAGTGCCCCGAAGGGTCTTAGAGGGGAGCCTGAAGGCTGGGGGGAGAGGAGAAAAGAGGAAATTGTGTGAAAATGAGGGAGGGGGAGCCCTCTATTTATAGTGCCAGAAAACTGCAAAGAGGTCCGTACGGACCTCCTAGGTAATCCAATATTTTGGTTTTCCTCGATTTGAGGGAATATGTGATGATGAAGAAGATTCAGCCATGATGGTGTCTCCTATGCAATAAGGTCCGTACGGACCATCTCAGCATGCAAAGAGGTCCGTACGGACCAACCATGCAGGGGGTAATGATGTTCTCCGGGATTTGAGGGAATATTGTCGACTTTAAGGGAATTTAGTAATCATTGAAACAAAGAGGTCCGTACGGACCTTAATTGCTTTTCTGATTTCCGGAAAATTCCCAAGAGGTCCTTTTGTCCCTTTTTATCCCAGAAAAGTTCCTCCCTTAGTTTGGCTGAGGGTTTTTTTAGGGTTTTGAGTGCCAGAGGTCTTCGAGACTGCGTTTGTGAGTCTGCGGTGTTTCCTGTGTACTTGGAGGAGGGTGATCCAAATTGGGGTACTTACAAGAAGCCGCTTTTCAATTGTAATTTGTTCATAACGTTGTAATCAGGTTGTGGTCTCCTGTGTAAATGACTCACAAGATGTAATTCTCTCATTTTCGATCAATAAAACAAAGCATTAATAGGCATTTATCACATATTTTGTCTCACACAATTTGCACACACTTATGAATGATTTTGGATGTTGAATATTAGAAATACTCGTTTACGAGGCATGTTGGGTGAACTCTCGATTCTTCCCAACACGTAATCTGACCCCCGAACCCACATATTCTCTTTTCAAAAAGGTTTTCAAAGTTTTCCTTTAAAACGGCGTGGCGACTCTCATTAATTTTCTAAAATTTTCGGCGAGCGTACATTCACCCCTCTCATTTTGGCCTAGAACAACTGATGAACAGAAGGCGTCAACAATGTTGGTAGAAGGAGAGCTCGTTGTGGCAGAGGTCGTCGCCCTTTCTTGAGTCGACATATCTGAAGAACAACAAGAGGAAACAGGGGAATCAGACCTGTATACAGACTCAAGGGACCTAGGGGACCTATCAATGGGCGACCTAATTCCCCCGGAAATCCTTTTTTATTTCTAAGAAAGGAAGGCTTAATGGGACCTCTGATGTATACTAAAACTATATGGTCAAGCAATTCATGAAAAAGATGAAAGGACACAACTCTTTGG
This sequence comes from Adenophora triphylla var. japonica, assembly GCA_022495995.1. NCBI lineage: Eukaryota > Viridiplantae > Streptophyta > Magnoliopsida > Asterales > Campanulaceae > Adenophora > Adenophora triphylla. Next base: position 31,387 of record JAFEMH010008278.1, on the reverse strand, counting down.
TCGTCGGTTTCTAAATCACCTAGGGTTTCTCCTACGGGCAAAGCTAGCTCGCTAAAGCGCAAACCCCACCTGGTCAAGATGGACGCACACTCCTCAACGGTTATTTCCTTCCATACTCCCCCTAGATGCTTTTATACTCTACGATTGACAGAGCATTAGCCATACCAAGCACCAGGTTCACTACTAAAGGTCCTAGCCATGGCAGAATCAAAAGGGAAAGCAGAAATTAAACCCTAATGTGAAGAATTAGAAGGGTACCTTACTTAAATCAGTGAAGACGAGTTACAGAAAAGGATCGGAAGAGCTCGAAGACACCAGAGACGATGGAGATTCACGTTCGCCTTTTCTCTCGCCTGTTGCTTAAAATTTGAGAATTGGTAAAAATCCAAAAAGAAAAAGGATTTTCCTTTTATACTTCTAGTTATTCTTTCCTGAATGGGAAAGATGTGGGGTTTCAAACGGTTAAACTTTTCAATTAATGCTTAAAACGGTTCCCAAGGCGTTTGTCCAAGCGTCAAACTATGCAATGATTACGAAATTTCGGCGCTCCTACAGATCTGACCGTCAACATTTGAACGACCAGGATTGAGCCACGTCACCATTAGTCGACCAACAATTAGCTCGAGCGTCTATTTACGACCTACTCAAAGTCTTCATCAAAATTTCTTATAACTTCCTGGTCGACAAAGTCAACCCAGAAAGTTGGGGGCCACTGAACAGAATAAAAGTGACGGGCTAGGCCCATCGAGCAAACCCAGTTATTTCAAATATTATTGCCACCCCGATCTTAGTGGGTCGGCCCAATTACTACCAGGCCCAAGGCCCATCAGCAAGACCAGTCGACCTAGCTCATTGTCCGACCTCCGTGGTCCCGACCTAGCTATCGTCCGACATACGATCTAGATTCTGTTCGGGTATCATCCGACCCTATTATTCAGTCAGGTCGACCCAGATCGAACAGGCGACCTCGACATATCAAAGAATACGTCGACCTACAGAGTCCAGGCACATTTACAATTCTTTCCATAACAGACTCCCTACAAATCAGGAGTTATATATGGACACGATCTCTCATGCGTATCTGATCCATGATTCAAGGAATTTAACACAATCCTAATCAAATTTAACTCTCATCAACAACTATAAATACATGACAACGTCAACCGTTTCAAGGTAATTGCTATTTGATATTTTTGAATACATTGTTCATTATTATCTTATACGCTCTCATATACACTATACTTACTCTCACGCCCGAGGGTTTTCGCTGGAGACCATTTCGACTAGTCGTGGGTTTTGTTTTCAGGTCAAAAACTAGGAGATCTATCTTGCTGATTGAACGAAGATTGATTCAACACGATTCATGCAACATCACAAATTAATAATATATTTAAAATTGTGTATTTATCATAGTAAATAAAGTTGATATGATTACCACCTAATTAATTGAGTGAAAAAGATTCTTCAAAGTAGAGGAAGGAGAATAATAAGAGAAGAATAATCAAATCGTATCATTTGAAGATTTGAATCCCTAATGGATTCTCACTGTAACTGTAATTAGGTCGATCATCACAGAAAGTATGTTTTACAGATTCGTTCTACTTAGAAAATGGTCAATAAGATTCTGTAGCTTTTCACATGCATTTGCATACACGTTATATCTACGTATAAGTGGTGATGGCGGCCCGAAGTCTGTTAGCGGCCTGTTTAATTCGTGCCCCGTGGTTCATTCGACCTGTTTAAAAAAATAACTTATCTATAACATATTACTAATCTACACTATTCTACTAAAACAAAAATCGCTGATATCATCATTGGACACTTGGCTGCTTCTGATGAAAAAATTTTCCTCCAAAACACATGTTGACATCATCACTCATTAATTCAATTAATTACTCAGCTTTAATTAATTAGTTTAAAATATTTATACATCCATATTAATTATTGTTTCTCATACCAATACTCCCTCTCATTTTACTTAAGTTATTCAATTTAACTAATTTACATGCTCAAATAAATATAATTGCACATTGAATAATTAATTAATTTCAGTTATTTTCTTTTAATTATTCAACTTAACCAATTTACATACACTTAATAATATGAGGCTTTGACCAATAAGCTCCTCAGATAAATGAAAACTACCAGTAAAATCAGACATTTTTGAAACTTACCAATAAGTCCTTATAATTTTGTTGAACCAAAATAACCCTATGCCACATCACACGCACCCAACCAAGCGTCCTCCATGCCCAGCACTTTTTTTTCTCTCTCTCTCTCCCTCACACTCTCTCTCTCTCTCTCTCTCTCTCTCTCTCTTCTTCTTTTTTTTTACGTTTTTCTTCTATCTATTTTCTTTCTTTCTTTCTCCTTTTCTCTCTCTTCCTTTTTTTTTCTCTTAAACTTTTAAAATGCAATATCTCATAATCTAAAGGTCGAAAAAATAATCCGAAATCACGGTTTTAATCGCATCGTCGAGACGAATCAAACAAGTTTACTCATCATATATTTCAAATTTTATAAATAGGAAAAAATTATTTTTCACTTGTAAAACTGAGAAAATCATTTATCATTTGTTCACACATGTGTATAAAACTGTATAATGATTTTCACATTTATAAACTGAGAAGTCTATTTCACAGTTTTGATGAAAATAACTGTATAATGGTTTTCACATTTATAAAATGAGAAGTCTATTTCACAGTTTTGATGAAAATAACTGTATAATGATTTTCACATTTATAAATTGAGAAGTCTATTTCAAATTTTTGATGTAATAAGAATGACATAAAAATAGTGAAATCTATCACACAATTATGCACAATAACTGAGAAAGTGACCTCAACAATCATAACTGAGAAATTGACCTCACAGTTGTGCACAAACAATCATGAATAACAGATAAATAACTATAACTGAGAAATTGACCTCACAGTTGTGCACAATAACCGTGAAACTTGTTCTACAGTTGTCCTAAAGGAATGACATAGAAATAACTGTGAAATGGAATACACAGTTATGCACAATAACTGTGAAAATCATTACACAGTTATTTATATCAAACCGACAACCGTGAAACTTGTTCTACAGTTGTCCTAAAGGAATGACATAGAAATAACTGTGAAATGGAATACACAGTTATGCACAATAACTGTGAAAATCATTACACAGTTATTTATATCAAACCGACAACCGTGAAACTTGTTCTACAGTTGTCCTAAATGAATGACATAAAAATAAATGTGAAATGGAATTCACAGTTATGCACAATAACTGTGAAAATCATTACACAGTTATTTACATCAAACCCAACAACCGTGAAGCTTGTTCTACGGTTGTCCTAAAGGAATGACAAAAAAACACTCATAACTATAACTGAGAAATTGACCTAACAGTTGTTTAGAAAGGTTAAAAACCAAACCATTTCACATTCATAAATAACTATAAAACAGAACTCTCAGTTTTAGAAGTGTGAATTTACACTCAGATTTAGAGATGATTCCATTTCCGGTATTTGGTTGTTTGGGTTTGCTGTAACTTCCTTCGTAGGGGTCGCTAATGAGCTAATGCATTTAGGAGTGTGTCCAGGAGTTGGGGTAGATGGTGAATGTGATAGTTGTTGGTCGTGAAACTCTGTAGTAGTCTGAATGATTGTTGAACAAGAAAACTCATCCATGGTGACGAATTGAATTGTGCAATCCATAGGGGTTTCCTTGACAGTGGTTAAATCAAGTCTATCAGGGGACATTTCTGTTGTTTGAGGCGAAGAGCACCTGCTAAATTATGCCACAGACCATTTTGAGAGTTACACTAGTTTTCTATATGATAAACAAGCCGAAAGTAAATAATCTGTTTACGAAACAAATCCAGCAACTGTAACAATGAAATTTGTGAAGAAGGTCTTTAATCCTTCTAATGACAGGTCAAAGTTGTCATACTGTCTAATTGATTTCTTCAACCACTTTGAAATATATCTTCTGTTTCTTTCTTCACTGAAACGCTCATCTGATTGCAAATGTAGAATCATCAAAGTGTGACATTACATTAAAGAGGGGAGAGTTGAGAAATGCAGTACAAAAGAAGAGTAAATGCTAACACAAACCAAAGGAGGGATCATGGTAAGTACAATCTACTGAATAATCAACACCATTTTTATTTTATTTTTAGTCTCAGTTGTGTGATGAAAGATGAAAATGAAATAAATTGCAGATAAAGATATTTAATTAAGTGTTGGTCTTCCAATTCAGTATCTAAGTTCTTATATCAAGCCAATCAAGAAACAAACCCACGCTGAATTAACAAAAACTAAAATAAAATATATATTTTTAACAGATCAAACGTGAGAAGTTGATCTGACCTCAAATTTGTTGGGAGACAGAGTCAATAACTCCGGAGGCGAGAAAATGTTCGTACAAGTCAGCGGGCGGTAAAGCACAGCATCCGGCAGCGTCAAATCCCGGTGATCATCTCCGACTCCAATAGAGAAATCGACAATAAACAAAGTAGGCTCCGACTTAGATCGCTGTAGAATCTTTTCAGGCTTCGTCGGCCTGATCGATCTGCCTCTATTTCTCCGGTGAGTCGACGTCGATGGCGAAGGCAACTGAACTAATTGGCGATGTAGTGTTGGTTTTGGTGGCGGTTTAGTTCTGCGGTTGACCAGAATTCTTCGCCTGAGATTCTTCTCTTGCGGTGCTTTGCTACGGGAGAGAGGTAGTTTCTGGTTGGAATTGCGCATAGAGAGAAGAGAGAGAGAGGAGGAGATTGCGCAGAGGAGAGCGAGAGAAAGAGAATGAGTAGGGGTTGTTTGGTCATTTAAATTATTATAAATAGGGTCAAGGACTCTAAGGTAGTTTTGATTTCAACTTTAGGATCCTAAGGTAAAATTCAAAATGTATTATTTTTATTGGTAAATTCTACCCCATATTAAGGTCTTATTGGTAAAAATCCCTAATAATATTCAATTCTAAAAAAATCAATTTTAGAGGTTAATGTGGTGTTCATTAAATATTTAACATTTAAAAATAAAATTTCTCATTTTTAATATTCATGAATAATCTTTTATTTTTTCAATTTGAAAATGCTACTTCTTATATTTCGGTTTAAACTACATATTTGCCTCACCAAACATTCAAAACTCCCTATTTAAGCATTTTTCTATTGGCATCATATTTTTATGTTAAAATAACTTATCCAATATTTTTCTTTTATTACGAAACAAATAAAATTTAATTTTTTTTGTTATATTTACAGTAAGACTTTTTTTATATTTTTTCTTATATATGACTTTTTAATACTCATTCATTATATATGAACGTGTCTTTATTGTTAAAAAATACATGATAATTGCTCATTTTTTGAGAAATTAATATATCTTACTTTCAAACAACAAGTTCTAATTCATATTTAAACTCAGTATAATAAGATCATAAAAGAATTTAAGTACTTATTTTATTAAAATCACTTAAATGTCCATTAAAATAAATATTTTATATTTCAAATGACAAAATTTAAAAAACTGTGCATCGCACGGGTAGTAGCCTAGTACAATCACCGGCTAACATCATTTTTGTACACTTGACAACATTAAATTGAAAATTTTCCCTCCAAAATAAGATGATGACATCATAAATTAATTTCAATTCATTCAATTACTCTTTCTATTCTTAATTAAACTCATTTTATCTAGAAGTTGGGAACAATTAATGAAGCTGAAGAGTGAATATTGAAGGCAACACTGAAATTTGAAAGAATTTTATTGGAAATAAAAAGTGTAGTCAAGATGTAATTATGGGTCTTGGGGTTTAATTATTATATTCTTTTTAATTTTCTTTTTAGTTATTTTTTTTATCAAAAACAAATTAATTATGCCACTTTTATAAAGATTCTAGCATTTATCGTCACTCCCTCGAAAGTCAAATATTTCTTATTTATCATAATATAATATATATACTATACTGCATAAAATTACTAAATTAAAAGTTATTTACATTAATTAAAGTAAAGCTTCAGAAAACAAATTAACAATCTTACAAAAAAAAACTAAAACCGATATTACTATTATTGTTTTCCTTAGATGATGAAATTTGGAAATGAATTAACTGTAACCTACAACTTTCATATTATTGAATAATATTGGTAAATTACTCTCTCCGATTCAAAATGAATGTCGTTTAATTTGAAAATTTAGACAATTTTTAAGAAATGCACTCAATACAACAACTTTACTAACAAAAATATCAAATATACTCCTATTAAATATTTCTCTCTCATACATTATCTCACACAAAAGGTATAATTAATGGAATGTTACAAGTTTCAATAATGGGTCAAATTGAAGATTTAACTTAAAACAACATCTATTTTGAAACAAAGTTTAGGACACAAAACGGCATCTATTTTAGATTGGAGGAAGTAATTAAAGATTGTAAATAATATTTTATTCAATAATAAAATGAAAATATATTTAATAAAAAATGAATTATTCAAGATGGCTGGTATAGTAGTTTTATTGTATTAAATGTTCATTATTAGAGCTAAGTATTTTATTTTATTTAAAAAAAAAAGGGACTAAGTAATTATAAAGAATATGAAATGTTATTCCGATAGATATGTCCATGTCCCGTGCATATTTTCAAAGTGTTATAGCTCTTTTTATTTAAATTTTCTTATTTATTTCTGATGTATTTCAAACTTCAAAAATAAAAATAAAAACTCATTTTTGTATTGAGCGACATAGATTATTTTGGTACGTAATGACTAATGAACAATAGCATACTTTTTTTTGGTACGTAATGACTAATGAAAATTCATTTTTTATTAAAATTTTTAATTGTTCTAAGATTAATATATTTGAAGCTATTTATAATTCACAACATAACATAGGTAAGTTGGTTTCTTTAAAATCAGTTTCTCGATTATTAAGACGCTTCCTAATAATGAATTTAATTTTTTTATTTAATTATGTCATTTAAATTGCATAAGTATTGATAAAAAAATAAAATGAGATGTTAATTAAGAAACTAGAAAATAATAAAGTTTAAAACAAACCGTGCATCGCACGGGGATTAATCTAGTTAAATACTAAATCATTTTTAATTAATTTTTTATTTTTTCAAGTCTTTTCTGATTTTTTTTAATCTATAACATATTACTAATACAATCACCGGCTGACATCATCTTTGTAGACTTGGCAATATTAAATTGAAAATTTTCCCTCCAAAAAAAGATGATGACATCATAAATTAATTTCAATTAATTAATTTAATTACTCTTTCTATTCTTAATTAAGCTCATTTTATCTAGAAGTTGGGAACAATTAATGAAACTGAAGAGTGAATATTGAAGGCAACACTAGAAATTTGAAAGAATTTTATTGAAAATAAAAAGTGTAGTCAAGATGTAATTATGGGTCTTGGGGTTTAATTATTTTATTCTTTTTAATTTTCTTTTTAGTTATTTTTTTTCTCAAAAACAAATTAATTATGCCCCTTTTATAAAGATTCTAGCATTTATCGTCACTCCCTCGAAAGTCAAATATTCCTTATTTATCATAATATAATATATATACTATACTACATAAAACTACTAAATTAAAAGTTATTTACATTAATTAATTAAAGTAAAGCTTCAAAAAACAAATTAACAGTCTTACAAAAAAAAAAAAACTAAAATCGATATTACTATTATTGTCTTTCTTAGATGATGAAATTCGGAAATGAATTAACTGTAACCTACAACTTTCATATTATTGAATAATATTGGTAAATTACTCTCTCCGGTTCAAAATGAATGTCGTTTAATTTGAAAATTTCGACAATTTTTAAGAAATGCACTTAATACAACAACTTTACTAACTAAATTATCAAATATACTCCTATTAAATGTTTCTCTCTCATACATTATCTCACACAAAAGGTATAATTAATGGAATGTTACAAGTTTCAATAATGGGGCAAATTGAAGATTTAACCTAAAACAACATCTATTTTGAAACAAAGTTTAGGACACAAAACAACATCTATTTTAGATTGGAGGAAGTAATTAAAGATTGTAAATAATATTTTATTCAATAATAAAATGAAAATATATTTAATAAATAATGAATTATTCAAGATGGCTAGTATAGTAGTTTTATTGTATTAAATGTTCATTATTAGAGCTAAGTATTTTATTTTATTAAAAAAAAAAAGAAGGACTAAGTAATTATAAAGAATATGAAAATGTTATTTCGATAGATATGTCCATGTCCCGTGCATATTTTCAAAGTGCTATAGCTCTATTTATTTAAATTTCCTTATTTATTTCTGATGTATTTCAAACTTCAAAAATAAAAATAAAAACTCATTTTTGTATTGAGCGACATAGATTATTTTGGTAAGTAATGACTAATGAACAATAGCATACTTTTTTTTGGTACGTAATGACTAATAAAAAATCATTTTTTATTAAAATTTTTAATTGTTCTAAGATTAATATATTTGATGCTATTTATAATTCACAACATAACATAGTAAGTTGGTTTCTTTAAAACCAGTTTCTCAATTATTAAAACGCTTTCGAATAATGAATTTAATTTTTTTATTTAATTATGTCATTTAAATTGCGTAAATATTGATAAAAAAATAAAATGAGATGTTAATTAAGAAACTAGAAAATAAAAAAGTTTAAAACAAACCGTGCATCGCACGGGGATTAATCTAGTTAAATACTAAATCATTTTTATTTTATTTTTTATTTTTTCAAGTCTTTTCTGAATTTTTTTTAAAAGAGACATTTACAAAAAATTACTTTAGAAAGATGGAAATTAAAAAAAAAACACATAAGTTCGAAATTACAATTTTTTTTTTGTTATTTTTTAATCAGTTTTGATCAAACAACTGATAATTTCAGTTATCAGTTGTTCCAACAACTGATAGAAGATTAGAGCAGAGAGAATGTAAAAATTAAAAATATTTAATAGGAGAGAGAATGAGTGGGAGAAATAGTAAGTTAATGAATTGTTTTTTTTGTAGGAGAGAGAATGAGTGGGAGAAATAGTAAGTTAATGATTGATTTTTTTGTAAATATGTTAAAATTATAAGGGTATAATGAATGGTTTTTTTTGTAAATATATAAACATTATGAGGGTATAAATGTCCGAAACAATGTTCACTTCTTTCCATTTATGGAATGGCTCATTTGAAGTGGGACGTCCCAAAAATGAAAGTGGCTCAATTGAAGTGGGACGAAGGGAGTAGTTTTTTGTAATTTCCCATTTTACATGTTTTTTTTTGTTTGTTTTTTTTTTTTTGGCGAAAGGAGACGGTACTCCTTAGATTTTATTAATTAAGAAAAAAAATTACAAACGAAGGTGGGGGACATGACAACCTCAACCACCGAAAATGAAAATACATAGGTCTTAAAGCCAAAATAGAAGAAAAATGACTATGGGGGCAAATGATAACAACATGGATCGGGCCACACCCAAAACCCTGGCCAAAACCATCCAGCCCAAAAACCAATTGGGAGCGGACGCTCCCACCCAATTGGAGCAGACGCTCCCACAATCCAAAAATTCTTAAGGCAAATTGACATGAATCGTCCCCATTGTAATGACTCGTGCCCATCCTGGCCACAAGAGTCGCACGGCAAGCCCATCCATTGCAGAAGAACATCACCAACATAACAATAATCAGCAAACCAGTCACCAACAAGCCATTCCCAGGAAAACCAGAGGCAAGCTTCAAGGACAAAAGATCAACCAGAACGTGTAAATCCATGAAAGTTAGATTCTAAGATAAGGGACCATCGCTCTGTCAAGCTTGAAGCAGCCCTTGCAACGGATAAGGAGATTTGAAAAGGAATAAATATCCAAATCTTGAGTAGAATCAGCCGCCTCATTTGCCAACCCATCAGCCACTTGATTTCCTTCCCGATAAATGTGAGAAACCCGAACATGCATTAAGGACATAAGACGCTTGATATTAGCAACAATATACCAGATTGACCAAGGGATGTGGTAGATACCATTCAGAACTTTTGAAAGGATCTCAGAATCAACTTCAAGCCAAATAGTGTGATGGCCCAACTCCCAAGCATACGTAAGGCCATCTAAAGCAGCCCTTGCCTCAGCGACCATATTAGAGGCAAAGCCATAGAACTTAGCAAAGGCAAAAATCAGATTACCATTGCTATCTTGCAGAATACCTCCTCCAGAAGCAATACCCAGATTACCTCTAGCAGCCCCATCAGAATTAATCTTGACTTCCCCATCCATCGGACGCCGCCAAAGCACCACCTTAGGCTGAACAGAAGCAGTGCAAGGACGAAGCAAGTCTAACGCAAATATACCATGTGAAGAGCAAGCAAATGGCAGATTGAATGCCATAGCAATATAATTCATAGAATCAAAAATAGAAGCAATGATCCTATAAAAGCACATTGGTCGACCCTCAAACCGCCATTTATTTCTTTGACACCAGATCTCCCAAATAATAACACCTGGGAGGACCCCTAACAGCCACTTGTTACGGGCAGATGTGGAAGATCGTTGAAACCACCAACTTATAAGAACTTTGTTGCAGGGATCCCATAGAAGAAAGCACACCAACAATAGGCTGGAAATAAGACCAAAATTTAGAGGCGATCTCCCCATGAAGAAAAAGGTGAGTTGTAGATTCACATCTAGGAGAAAGACAACAACCACACCTAGAAGCCAATTGAACCCCTTTCGATTGAATAGAAACATCCGTAGGAAGCCCATTATTTAAGGAACGCCATAAGAGAATAGAAATTTTAGCGGGCAGAAACTTATTCCAACAGTGAGCGAAAACCATAGAATGAGCCATAGGACGACGACATTCACGCCAGGCTGAAGTAATAGTGAACTTGCCAGAAGAAGAAGGCAACCAAACCAAAGTATCCGGAGTATTAGAAAGAATAACACGTTGATGAACAATTCTTCTAGCCAAATGAGCACCATAAACATGATGAATATGATCCACCCGAGGACAGGAATTAAGAAATAAAGAAGAACCTCAGTATGAGCACCGGGAAGGGCCTAAGGACCACCATCCAGCCACCTCTCATGAATTGAGATTTGGCCCAAACCAACACGCCAAGCTATCCTATCTTCCACTATCTGTTTAACCGCCATAAGCCGCCTCCAAACATGGGAAGAGTAGGAAGTGAGAGTAGCATCCATAGGGTGAGTGTTATGACAATACTTCTCAAGCATAAATTGAGTCCATAAAGAATGAGTCCCTCTAATCCGCCACCATAACTTCATAGCAAAGGCAGTAGCAATGTCTTCAAATTTACGAAAACCAAGACCACCTTCCTCAATTGGGTAACTCATCCTATCCCAAGCAATCCAATGACATTTTTTTGACCCCTCAATAGAGCTCCAAAAAAATTTAACAATAAGCCTTTCCATTGCAGCAATCACACCCTTAGGGGGATCAATTTACTGTTCTTACTTTCTTTTTTATTCTTACTTTCTTTTTTATTCTTTAGCTAATTTAAGATTCTTAGTTTGTCTTATTCCTTAAATGGACAATGAACCCACTTGCTACCTATACAATAACAACCTAGTTACTATTATCTATCAATTTTCTATTTTCTACTTTACATTTCATGTTTACAATATTTATTTTTTCTTAATTCTCATGCAAAGTCAAAGTACTAACATTAAACTGGGAGGGATATAATATTGTATTTGACTTGCTAACATATTTAACAATTTTTTTTTTGTAAATGATACTCTATCCTTTAATTTAATGTTTTTAGTTTGATTTTGCATGAAAATTAAGAAAAAATAAATGTTATAAATATAAAAAGTAAAATATGAGAAAGAAAGTTAGTAGAAAATAGTAAGTGAATTATTATCTAATATACAATACAGGGGGCAAATAACTGCCTCTTAGCCTGGGATAAAGAGGGGCTAGAATTTAAAGTTGGAGAGTTGATCCGACGGCCTAAAATCATTTAGCTAACCCATGTTCACACTCACTCACCGGCCATTATTAGATCCACACTTTCATTCATTTTCTCTCTCTAGATTTACAAAAACTACTAGGTTGTTGAAAGATTTTCTCTTTCCCAAGAAACAGAGTTGAATTAAATGCAATGGGAGGCGGATTCTCGCAGCTATTCCCGTGCTTTGATCCGGCGGCGGCGAATGGTGGCGACCCGGAGGTAATTTTCACGGCCATCGAGGCACTAGACGAAACCCTAGGTCATTCTTTCTGCTACGTCCGCTCCTCCGCTCGCTTTATCTCTCCTACTCAGTCCGATCGCTTTCTCTCTCCGATTCTCTCCCCCTCACGACTCTGCCAAGTTTACTAGGCCGGCCGGTGTGCCGGAGACTGGGTTCAAGGCTATTTCCGATGCCTCGGTAAGTGCGAATCTGGGTTGGGCTTCTTTTTCTTTATTTTTTAATTCTCTTTTTGTTTTTGATGCATTAACATAATATTTTGCCTTTTAAATTTGTATTTAATATTTTTGTACTTATTATTTGTTATTAGCATATTTTATTTGAAATAATTTACATTATGAGACCTCACAAACTCATAATTGTACTAATAATTTCTGGATTTCTTATTCATTATCATCATCTTGTCATCCATGGACTCCAAATCCTCTCCAAATCAAAGCTCGAATCGTGCGAAAAGGATTCCGATTCCTGTAGTCCGCTCAACTGCTCTTCAAAAATCGTCATCAACTTGGCTGTTCCCAGCGAATCGGTACATTTTTCTTCTATGCGTGTGCATCCATATGTTCAATTGGAGTGTGTTTGTGGTTGGGACTTGGGAGTGTTTCCACCGGTGCTCATCTTTGTTTGCGTGTGCATTTTTTAGTGTGTGTACCTATGTACTTCTGTATGCGTGTAGAATTGTGTGTCTTAGTGCACACATTATTGGTGTTGTTTGTGTTTTTGTGCATGTCTCTGAGGGAGGTGCTATGTGCTTATGTGTTTTTGCACTTATAATGTGTGTTTTATTTGAGAATTATGTAATTTTGCTTTTGTAGAGTGGAAGAGAGGCTTCTATAGTAGCGGAAGTAGTGGAGGTGGAGGAGAACTCAACTAACAACATGCGAACTCTTCGAATTCCGCCTGTAATAACTGTGAATAAATCCGCAGCGTATGCTTTATTTGAGTTGACGTATAGTATGTCAAAACTTGCTTCACATTAGCCTAAGGCTCAGTTTCTATTATTTTTCACATTCTATGTGTTGTGTTATTCTACTGTGTGTTTGACTATGTAACACACTTTGTGCCATCTGTGCAAAGGGTCATATTTCTATTTTACAATGTTAACGTCTTTGTTAAAGCATTAAGCTTATGATTATCTGAATTTCCCAATTTATTATTATATTACACTTGAAATTAGCAAAAGTACTTAGGATAGAAACTAGGGGTACATCATAACTTGACATAAAATTCTAAAATGTTTTGCCTCTTTGATCTGAGTGGATATATATGCTTTATGCAAATTCATGCTCCAATCTCTTAGGCTTTTTTACTCTTTAAGTGCTTTTTAAATTTTCATATCAAAATCATATTTTACTACATATTATAATTTCTACTTGAAGTGATCAAGATCATGGCCCTTTTACATTCATTTTAGGACAAAAAATGGTCAATCAATTTGGGACAAAGGGAGTGACTCATAATATTATAAGATGTAACTCATGTATTATACAAGTCGAACAGTTGTTCAATTCGATTGCGCTGGCCTCGGATCCCTCTTTCACTCCCCCACCCCTCCTTGGGGTCTAATAATATTGATAAGTTCTTTGTTATGTTGCAGCACTTTTACGCGGAGCCAAGAGCTACCAAGGAGATTTGGGGTGGGAGACAAGTACAAACCTGCCAGAAGACTTGAAGGAGAGATATGAAAAGTATGTGAAGATTGAGAGAGACAAGAAGGCCATGAAATTTGTGATAGATGATAAGATACTACTGTTACTGAAAGTGACAATACCTGTTTGATAAGCAAGATATCTAAGAAACAATGTAACTGTTGAAAAATGAGGATTATGATGTATGCATAACGAAATAATTCAGAGTATTTTCTTACCTTTTTGTTAGCATACGATTTCAGTTTTCATACATCTTTCTCTTTTCATACTATAACCCATTTTATACTGTCTCCCTTTTCATACTGACCCGTGTCAATGGCACGGACATTTGAGTACTAGTTTACTTTAAAAGAAGGAGTATATAACAAGCTAAAATTTTTATTCTAAAAGAAATAAAAAAAAAAATTTTAAATCAAGACAAAAGGGAGTACTTTATGAGAAGGAAAAAGAATAAAACAGTCATTGTTTGTTTATTGATGTTTGCCGTCTACCCAACAAAACAAAAGACACACACGAATTCAATTGTCTATGACAATGATACGTAACGTAGCTAGGTCATGTCTTATTTACTACGTGTCCTAAGCTAAGGTCTATATTTCCCAACATTTGTACTACCAAAAGGAAAGGTCTGTAAACATCCCATGCTGCTGTAGGGTTATAATCCCAAACACCACACGTGTGATCTCATTATCTTCCATTTTAACTTTTTGGATATGACTTCAAGTATATAGGGTGTTTTTTTTTTTTTTTCAGTGGAAAGTTAATTAAGCTGGAACGGTGCACAATTGTTTGGCAAATTCGGAGAGAAGGAACACTTTGACACGGGCGTACCAATTTAACTTGATACGTCGATAGTGCAAAAACATGACCAGGCAATTTTGTTCCTAGGATTTTCTGTTACCTTATTCTTATTGTTTAGATTCTAGATATTATAAATATTCTCTATCCTATAATAATGTCGTTCAACTAGTACTCAAATGCCCGTGCCAATGGCACGGGACGATATGCATGGTGGTAAAGTGAAGAAAATTAAAGATTTCTTTTCAATTTTGTATTTCTTACACGTAAATCCCCATCACAATCAATTTTCATCTTTTCCACGTCAACCCCGAACCATACATCCATACCCGTTATCAAACTAAAATGTTCTATAGTCTATATAGCCAACAAAAGAAAATAAGTTCTAACATATGTTGATTTCAGTTTCTACTAACCAAAAGCTAATATATTAAATAGAAACAAATAATACCATTTTTCTAAAATTATTGGTTTTTAGCTAAGGACACTATTCTGCAAAAGTACACAAATCAATAAAAATTAGTACCATATAATACTTCTTACATAAGGTATTAAAGTCCATAAAATAATTAAGGTGTTGGTACCCTGCTTGACGCACCTGGGTTTGCCTTTTTTTTTTTATTGTCACTATTCATGCTCAAAAAAGACATCTTTCAACTTCAGGAAAAGAAAATCAAATTTTATAAGTGATTAAAGCAGAAATAAGTGATTAAAGCATTGTGCGTGTGATTACCGTGATAATGGCAGCCGGTGCAGGAAACTGTGCATCTACTTCTTCTCTGAGGGTTGCAGCCACTCTGATACTTACATTTCCACCTCTCTTATTAGGTATAACTCAAAACACCTCCACTTTTCCTATTTCAGCTTAATTTGCATACGTGTGTAATCTAACTTTTTCTTGTTTCTTTAGCAACTTATCCCTCTGTTTCAAAATAACTGTCACTTTTTGTAGATTGATGGGATCGATTCAGTTAACAGCGGATCATCACCAAGATCACGTAGCGGAGAAAGTGCGGAGGAAATAGTAAGGAAGAAGTGGGTGCAGGTGGGATCAAGGCCACCAGGGTGTATGAACAAATGCATGAATTGTAGGCCATGTGAGGCCACACTTGTTATTTCACCCATCATCAAGATTTTTCTCATAAGGAAATGACATTACTTATTATCTCCTCTTCTGGAAATGCAGATGCGGAGATAAACTTTTCCATCCTTAATTAACAATTACCTTAGCTACTATTTGTTGCAACATCATTAAGAATGTATGCTTGATTTTACTACTGTAATAATTAATAAGATCAATGCAGGCAGGAATTTGGCCATGTCATAAAATTATTCTCTAACATTCAGATATTTACCAACATTTTGTGATTTTTTCTTGAACATAAATGGAGTCAATATGGCGGCGTCTCTAACTCCCACCAGCCGCCAACAGTTTGCCATAATTTCAACAATTTCGATCCATTCAGATGATAACAGTAAGCACTTACTCTATTCAACCTGCCATATACTCCTAGTGAACAAAGGTTTTCCTCCAGCCCTATCTGCAGCTATGGCACATGAATACAAACTACGACTTTCAGTCCATACAACCAAGTCAAACCCAACCCAAACAATCTACCAAGTCAAACAACCTAAGATAAACATAAAATCGAACGGCCTAATTAAAATATGCAGAAAGAGGAAGAGGCAGGAGAAGCAGGTATAATAACCTAAAGATTGGATTAGACGGTTTCCTCATAGAGAGATTTCTGCCCTGCCGGGTAGTCCACCCAAGAGAGTGGTAAGTGAAAAGAAAGTCGATATATTGCAAATAACCCTCAAACAACATCCCCCATATAATGATTAATTCTCTCATACCCTTCCTAATCGAACAGAGTAAAACGACACATCTTTTCTCAGAGCAAAAAAAAACAATTTTCCCTCATCTTCAGCACCATTATAAAATGGCGGAAGGGCATACCTCAAAAGATTCTGAAGCCTTATTCTTGAGCTCCATTATAGTGGTAGCCTTGTTTGACCTAATAAAAAACCTTGATTTACTTCCAAAAATTTCTTTTGTTTATATATTCTTCATGAAATCCATATATACATCTTTCTTGGGCTCTCTCTCGATCTTTTTCCACCCATCTCTACAAATCTCTGTTAGAATCCTAATTACATCTCTTTCTGTTTCTACTACACCTCAATTCCACCACTGCCACACCTTAGTACATCCACCACCGCCGCCACTACACCACCAGCATCAACATCACTACAACCATCGACGCTAAAACCTTGGCTCCATTGGCTTACAAAAACGCAAACTCTACAACTACAACCACAAAACCAGATCCTGATTTGCACACAAAAGAATCATCACAAATAAAAAACTGATAAAACCATAGAAACTTTATTTTCGAGGTTTTATCCAACAATTTTATCAAATTTGGCATAGGTGAGAGAGGGAATTACATGAAATTGTATGAATTGGATGCCTCAGTTGGCTGGGAAGGGGAGTAACCACAAAATTCATGGCTACCGAGAATAAAAACCTCAAATTCTTAAACACAATCCTTGCTTAATCAAGAATGAGAGAGATTAAGCATTACCGAAAATTCAGAGCTGCTATGGAGGAGATTCGGAGAGTAGCAATCAGATTGAAGCCCCAAAACGCAACTGTAATCGAAGCTTCCTCTTTCTCTTTGAATTCCATTAACGACATTGGCGGTGACGGGTTTACACCGATTGGAATTGAGAGAGAGAGAGAGAGAGCAAGAGAGAACCGGTTGGTTTTCTTTCTTCTCTTCTGCGTTGAAAAAAATTGAGATGTGCCAAGTTACGGACGGTTTTAAGGAGAAAGAGAGAGGAAGGATTTCAGCCGTCAGATCAACTCTCCAACTTTAAATCCTAGCCCCTCTTTATATCCAGGCTAAGAGGCAGTTAATACCTCCTTCTATTGTATATTAGATATACTTCAATTTCTCAACTATTTCTCTCAATTTGGGTACATTATGTCTGTTTGTTCATGTGATCTATAATTCGTACACACAATTAAGATTTGTATTTTTTTTTCCAATATAAATTTCAAAAAAAAATTTCTGCCTAATTGAATCAAAAAACACTAATTAATGTTCGGATTCAAAACAGGAATTGACATTCAGTTTCCGTCATTAACAAACAGAATAATGAATGACATCAATGTTGTTATATGGAGTAGCAGCGTCATTGCCTGATTTAGTTTCGGGAATTTTGCTTGAACTGAGCCATGATCATCTCTGGCGGCAGCTCCACCATAATTGCCGTGATGTTGGTGGTTATTGTTGGCGGGAGGATGGTAATACATCCTTGGAGTCTGATGGCAGTGAGAATGAAATCTAGCAACAATTCTCACACCACCATCCAAAATCTCCATGTATTTCCATGTTCTCCCTCCAACTCAGATCAAATTTCAATTCAATTTACTGATTTACAAACTGTTGGACTTTTGGTGTGGCTTCTCAAGAACTTAACTGAAAACTTGACAGAAAATTTAACGGAGATTGGAAAAATTAGGAGACAAGTCGAGTCTTGTATTATATACAATCTCTGTAAGAGTTATTTGTCCCGCACAGGTGCTTACGGTTGAATAACAAAACTCTCATAAGATAAAACGACTTTACAATTAGTTATAAGGAGCACTCCAATATAACTAATCTACGAACAAGTGATTGTTTAGAACTTTGGACTTGAAGGAAGAATGCAACAAGATGCCAATGATTTTGCTTGGTTACACTAACTCAAGAAGGGTAGGAAAGGCTAGAAAATCAGTATGTATGAATTGAAATTCGGAGGGAAACTATTTAAAGAAAGTTAAAGGGTTCATGACTTTTCACACCAAAAGGTGCCAAAACTGTTCAGAATCAGCGTGCGAGCGCGGCCGCCCTGGCCTTGAGCGCGACCGCGCTAGCATGTTGAGACCAGGCCAAAATTTCACTGACATTCAGCGCGTCCGCTCTAGGCTGGAGCGCGGCCGCTCTGAAACCCAGAAATGTGCCTGTTGGAACAGTTGCGTTTGATCAATCAGTCCAAACACATTTTGGTTAATTCAAATCAACTTTAACCCTTTATTTAACTTTCGTTAAGTTATAAAAAGACTTTTTCATTAATTCTCATTCACCCTAAATGGTTTTGAGACATTAAATGAGTTTAATAATCTACAACAAATGTGAAATTACCCGGGATTTCGCGCGGAGCGAAAGGCGGTTGTCTTTCGCGGGGTGTTGGTGTCTGAGACCTCGCTTCATGGGAAGGAAAATGAGGAGTCACCACACGGTTTTTATATTTTGAGCCCAAAACGTTGAGAAACGGCTTTAGTGAAAAGGTGTCGTTTTTATTGGTAGCAAAAACTTAGGAAAAGGCTTTGAAAACGGGGGTAATTTTTATTGGTAGCAAAAACGAGTAAAAAGCTTTGAGTACCAGAGATTGTTAGGTTCGGAGGTCACGTTACGTTTCGAGAAGAGTATTACGAGATCACCCGAAACGCCTCGTATGACGAGTCTTTCTACCTTTCTCGAAAATCGTGTGTGTGTGTGTGTGTTTTGAAATGGGGGCTTGAATGACAAGCTTAATCTTAGTTTGAATGTCAAACGTTGATTAGGTGACTTTGTTTGAAAAGACGAGCGTTTGAATGACAAACGTCGGTTTTGAGTTTGAAATGAGTGTTTGCGTGGCAAACGTCGATTTTGAGTTTGAAATGGAGTTCGAAGGTCGAACTCCGGTTTTGAACTGGGCGAGTCATTGTTAACGATTTTTACGGGAAAAAACGTATTAAATGATTTTGAGTGTCAAATGGCGGCTTTTTGTTTGAAGATGAGCGTTTGGATGCCAAACGTCATTTCGCGCGTTTTGAAAGAGAGTTCGAAGGACGAACTCCGGTTTTGAACCGGGCATTACATTGTTAACGATTTTACGGGAAAACAGTATTAAATGATATGCAATCAACGAATCGGGTTGCGACTCGGACTTTGAAAAGTAAATACTATCACGATCCAAACGGGTCAGACTTTGTAAATGACAGTATTTAAAGTGCGGTATCAACGGAATCAAACGATCCGGAATTGGAAAATACGATCGACGAGCCAAAACGGCTCGGAGTTGTAAATGACGATCGTCGAGCCAAACGACTTGGAATTATAAAGTACGATCGACGAGCCAAACAGCTCGGAATTGTAAAGTACGATCGACGAGCCAAAATGGCCCGAAGTTGTAAAGTTGCATGAAAGTAAAGGACGTTCGACGGATCAAACAATCCGGAATTATAAATGACAGGAATTTAAATGACGATCGACGAATCAAATGATCCGGAATTGGTAAATGACATAAAAGTAAACGGAACAGGGTCGGAACGCCGTTTTAACCCGAGATTACTTCTCTTACAGAAAGAGAAGAGGATCAGGGACTAAAACGTATCGGACCCCGTTAGACGGTGACGTCTACATTTTGAGAGTGAGAGAGGGAGCTACCTATGGCTAGGGTCGGCTCCTTTGGCTCGGTGGGCGTATACGGGATACGGAAAGGTGTTTTGAAAGTGTTTGAGCAGAGTTTCCATTTTTATTTGGTGCTTAGGAACCTAGGGATTTGGGCAGCGTTTCGACTTATGTCGGTTTAGCCTACGATCAGAATCTACCGACGAGTAGCAAGAGGGCCCCCGAAGAGTAGAGAATTCCGCCGACGAGTAGCACGAGGGCCCTCGAAGAGCGGAAGAAAGACAAGCCTTTTGTGCTTGGGGTGGAGGGAGGAGAATTTTGTGTGTAGGAAAATGAGAAGGAGGGGGGAGTATTTATAGGGTAAGAAATCTTGGAGGGGGGAGGAATTACTTAGGGGTTAAGAAAATGGAGTGGAGAGGAAGCTTCTTTCCTTAGCCTGATGGTTTTCTGCCTTGCGGAAAGAGTCCGGCCGGAATATACCTGAGTTTGGGAATATTTTTGTCATTTGGCCTTGAGTTTGACACGTTTTGGACACGTATTAATATAAGCTGCAGAAAGAGTCCGGCCGGACTATACTTGAAATTGACTATTTTTCCTGATTGAGCTGGCTATATGCGTAGATCTTGTTCTCGCGTTCGATTTGATATGTGGTGGGCCCAAAACGGAGTTCGTATGAGGGAGTTATGACCTCCGGAAGGTTGGGACGCTCGAAAACAGCAAATCGAATCCCGGAAGACCCCGAAAAGTGCATTTTTCGGGGAATGCTGTACTTTTACGTGTGATAACGTGTGTTGAGTACACTTTGATGTCGGGATGCACGGGGCAGTCCCAGGAAGTCTCGTTGACTCGAGAACGGGGAAATTAACGGGTTCCGGTTAACTTTTAACGGATTTTGACGATCCGGATTTGGGTAGTTACAGTTAGCCCCTCGGCGACGTCACTTTCAAGGAAGTGGGGTCGTCGAAAAAGATAAGGATCCAAATTGGGGATGCCTTATGGAGAGACCTGGGCGGTCAAATGGCTGGACCCTTAGCGAAAGGATTCCTACGTATCCCGAGCGGGAATCAAGCCGATCGTAGTTCACGGGTGTGAGAGAAATTGGTAGGGGCCTTGACCTGTGGGGAATGATTAGGAGGAGTTCGTCCTGAGAGAGACTGTTTTGGAGGCGTCTAAACCTGAGGGAGACTATTTGAAGGCGTCTGAACCTAAATGGGACCATTGCGAGGCATCCGAACCTGAATGGAGACTATTGTGAGGCATCTGAACCTAAGTGAGACCATTGCGAGGCATCTGAACCTAAATGGAGACTATTGTGAGGCGTCTGAACATAATTGAGACCATTGCGAGGCATCTGAGCCTAAATGGAGATTATTGTGAGGCGTCTGAACCTAAGTGAGACCATTGCGAGGCATCCGAACCTGAATGGAGACTATTGTGAGGCGTTTGAACCTAAGTGAGACCATTGCGAGGCATCTGAACCTGAATGGAGACTATTGTGCGGCGTCTGAACCTAAGTGAGACCATTGCGAGGCATCTGAACCTGAATGGAGACTATTGTGAGGCTTCTGAACCTATGTGAGACCATTGCGAGGCATCCAAACCTAAATGGAGACTATTGTGAGGCGTCTGAACCTAAGTGAGACCATTGCGAGGCATCCGAACCTGAATGGAGACTATTGTGAGGCATCTGAACCTAAGTGAGACCATTGCGAGGCATCCTAACCTGAATGGAGACTATTGTGAGACGTCTGAACCTAAGTGAGACCATTGCGAGGCATCCGAACCTGAATGGAGACTATTCTGAGGCGTCTGAACCTAAGATTTCTGAAACTTACGAGGGCGTGGTTGAACTTCACGAGGGAGATGAGTGAATCTCACGAGGGAGATGGGTGAATCTCACGAGGGAGATGGGATGAATCTCACGAGGGAGATGGGTGAATCTCACGAGGGAGATAGGCTGAATCTCACAAGGGAGATGGGCTGAATCTCATGAGGGAGATGGGTGAATCTCACGAGGGAGATGACTGAATCTCACGAGGGAGATGGGTGAATCTCACGATGGAGATGACTGAATCTTACGAGGGAGATGGGCTCAATCTCACGAGGGAGATGGGTGAATCTCACGAGGGAGATGACTGAATCTCACGAGGGAGATGGGTGAATCTCACGAGGGAGATGGGCTGAATCTCACGAGGGAGATGGGTGAATCTCACGAGGGAGATGGGTGAATCTCACGAGGGAGATGACTGAATCTCACGAGGGAGATGGGTGAATCTCACGAGGGAGATGAATGAATCTCACGAGGGAGATGGGCTGAATCTCACGAGGGAGATGGGTGAATCTCATGAGGGAGATGACTAATTCTCACGAGGGAGATGGGTGAATCTCACGAGGGAGATGGGTGAATCTCATGAGGGAGGTGGGTGAATCTCACAAGAGAGATGGTTTTGAAAGTCCCGGGTTCGACGGAAATGGTTTTGAAGGTTTCGAGTTCGACGGAAATGGTTCTGAAGGTTCCGAGTTCGACGGAAATGGTTTTGAAGGTTCCGAGTTCGACGGAAATGGTCTTGAAGGTTCCGAGTTCGACGGAAATGGTTTTGAAGGTTCCGAGTTCGACGAAAATGGTTCTGAAGGTTCCGAGTTCGACGGAAATGGTGTTCGGGCTTACGATGATGGCCGAAGAGGGATTGTTGTGTGGGCTTACCTTGATGGCCGCTGAAGTGGGACGATCGGGCTTACGACTGGCAGGGAGAAGATTATTTATCTGCTGGGGAAAAGCGTCCAGAGTTCTAACAAATCCGGTTAGGAACTGAGGATAATGATTGACGTTCCTTTATAAGGAGTGCCTTAGGATCCTGCTGGAGAGGAATGTTCGGGCTTACGACGGCGGCCGAAGAAGGATTGTTATGTGGGCTTACCTTGATGGCCACTGAAATGAGAATTGTTGTAAGGCTTTCGTGCCTTGGGATTCGGGCTTATTGCGGCTGCCGAGGAATTAAATGCTCACTTGCTGGAGTAAAAAGGTATTCGGACTTACGAAGATGGCCGAAGAGGGATTGTTGTGCGGGCTTACTGAAATTACCCGGGATTTCGCGCGGGCGGCGCGAAACTCGGTTGTCTTTCGCGGAGGGTTGGTGTCTGAGACCTCGCTTCATGGGAAGGAAAAAATGAGGAGTCGCCACGCGGTTTTTGTATTTTGAGCCCAAAACGTTGAGAAACGGCTTTTGTGAAAATGGTGTCGTTTTTATTGGTAGCAAAAACTTAGGAAAAGGCTTTGAAAACAGGGGATCATTTTTATTGGTAGCAAAAACGAGTAAAAAGCTTTTTAGTACCAGAGATTGTTAGGTTCGGAGGTCACGTTACGTTTCGGGAAGAGTATATTGAGATCACCCGAAATGCCTCGTATGACGAGTCTTTCTACCTTTCTCGAAATCGTGTGTGTGTGTGTGTGTGTTTTGAAATGGGGGCTTAAATGACAAGCTTAATCGTGGTTTGAATGTCAAACGTTGATTAGGTGACTTTTGAAAAAGCGATCGTTTGAATGACAAACGTCGGTTTTGAGACGGAAATGAGCGTTTGCGTGGCAAACGTCGATTTGAGTTTGAAATGAGCGTTTGCGTGGCAAACGTCGATTTTGAGCCTTTTGAAAAGGAGTTCGAATGACGAACTCCGGTTTTGAACCGGGCGATTCATTGTTAACGATTTTTACGGGAAAAATACGTATTAAATGATTTTGAATGTCAAATAACGGCTTTTAGTTTGAAAGATGAGCGTTCGGAGGCCAAACGTCATTTCACACGTTTTTGAAAGAGAGTTCGAAGGACGAACTCCGGTTTTGAACCGGGCATTACATTGTTAACGATTTTTACGGGAAAAATACGTATTAAATGACATGCAATCAACGAATCGGGTTGCGACTCGGACTTTGAAAAGTAAATACTATCACGATCCAAACGGGTCGGACTTTGTAAATGACAGTATTTAAAGCAGTATCAACGGAATCAAACGATTCGGAATCGTAAATGACGATCGACGAGCCAAACGGCTCGGAGTTGTAAATGACGATCAACGAGCCAAAACGGCTCGGAATTGTAAGTGACAGAAAGTAAATGACGATCAACGGATCGATCGATCCGGAATGGTAAATGACAGAAAAAAGTAAATGGAACGGGGTCGGAACGCCGTTTTAACCCGTGATTACTTCTCTTACGAAAAGAGAAGAGGATCGAGGGGCTAAAACGTATCGGACCCCGTTAGACGGAGGCGTCTACATTTCAGTAACGGTGTTCGAAACGGTTATAACGACTGGCGCGTAAACCGAGACGAGATGAGAGATTAGAGAGAGGGAGTTATACCTATGGCTAGGGTCAACTCCTTTGGCTCGGAAGGTGTGTACGGGACACGGAAAGAGGTTTGAAACGGTGTTTCGTAGTGGTGAGGGACGTATTTGATCGAAATACAAAGGTTTCACGCGAATCGAGGCAAAACGGGAGCTCGGGAGGGGTGAAACTGGCTTGTGCCGTGGGTGAAATTACCCGGGATTTCGTGCGGATGCGAAATGCGGTTGTCTTTCGCGGAGGGTTGGTGTCTGAGACCTCGCTTCATGGGAAGGAAAATGAGGAGTCGCCACGCGATTTTGTATTTTGAGCCCAAACGTTGAGAAACGACTATTGTGAAAAGGTGTCGTTTTTATTGGTAGCAAAAACTTAGGAAAAGACTTTGAAAACAGGGGATCATTTTTATTGGTAGCGAAAATGAGTAAAAAGCTTTTTAGTACCAGAGATTGTTAGGTTCGGAGGTCACGTTACGTTTCGGGTAGAGTATTACGAGATCGCCCGAAACGCCTCGCATGACGAGTCTTTCTACCTTTCTCGAAATCGTGTGTGTGTGTGTGTCTTTTGAAATGGGGTCTTGAATGACAAGATTAATCTTGGTTTGAATGACAAACGTTGATTAGGTGACTTTGTTTGAAAAGACGAGCGTTTGAATGACAAACGTCGGTTTTGAGTTTGAAATGAGCGTTTGCGTGGCAAACGTCGATTTTGAGTTTGAAAGGAGCGTTTGCGTGGCAAACGTCGACTTTGAGTTGAAATGAGCGTTTGCGTGGCAAACGTCGACTTTGAGTTTGAAAAGAGCGTTTGCGTGGCAAACGTCGATTTTGAGTTTGAAATGAGCATTTGCGTGGCAAACGTCGACTTTGAGTTTGAAAAGAGCGTTTGCGTGGCAAACGTCGACTTTGAGTTTGAAAAGAGCGTTTGCGTGGCAAACGTCGATTTTGAGTTTGAAATGAGCGTTTGCGTGGCAAACGTCGACTTTGAGTTTGAAAAGAGCGTTTGTGTGGCAAACGTCGACTTTGAGTTTGAAAAGAAGTTCGAAATGAGCGTTTGCGTGGCAAACGTCGATTTTGAGTTTGAAAAGGAGTTCGAAATGAGCGTTTGCGTGGCAAACGTCGATTTTGAGTTTGAAAAGGAGTTCGAAGGTCGAACTCCGGTTTTTTGAACCGGGCGAGTCATTGTTAACGATTTTTACGGGAAAAATGCGTATTAAATGATTTTGAGTGTCAAATGGCGGCTTTTAGTTTGAAGATGAGCGTTTTTTGAAAGAGATGACTGATTCTCACGAGGGAGATGACTGATTCTCACGAGGGAGATGGGTGAATCTCACGAGGGAGATGACTGAATCTCACGAGGGAGATGGGTGAATCTCACGAGGGAGATGACTGAATCTCACGAGGGAGATGGGCTGAATCTCACTAGGGAGATGGGTGAATCTCACGAGGGAGATGACTGATTCTCACGAGGGATAATAATAGAAAAGAATCTCACGAGGAGATGACGAGATGCAAATTCTCGGGGAAGGATCTCGCAGGGAGATGGGTGAATCTCACGAGAGAGATGGTTTTGAAAGTCCCGGGTTCGACGGAAATGGTTTTGAAGGTTCCGAGTTCGACGGAAATGGTTTTGAAGGTTCCGAGTTCGACGGAAATGGTCTTGAAGGTTCCGGGTTCGACGGAAATGGTTTTGAAGGTTCCGAGTTCGATGGAAATGGTGTTTGGGCTTACGATGATGGCCGAAGAGGGATTGTTGTGCGGGCTTACCTTGATGGCCGCTAAAGTGGGACGATCGGGCTTACGACTGGCGGCCGGGGAGAATTGTTGCAAGGCGTTCGTGCCTTGGGGTTCGGGCTGTGCGGGCTAGAAGGAGAATTGTTGCAAGGCGTTCGTGCCTTGGGGTTCGGGCTTATTGCGGTCGCCAGAAGGAGAATTGTTGCAAGGCGTTCGTGCCTTGGGGTTCGGGCTTATTGCGGGTGAAGGAGAAATGTTGCAAGGCGTTCGTGCCTTGGGGTTCGAACTTATGCGAGGCGCCGAGGAAGGAGAAATGTTGCAAGGCGTTCGTGCCTTGGGGTTCGGGCTTATTGCGGCTGCCGAGGAAGTGAACGTTGGTGAAAACCCATGGGAATTTTGACGTCAGGAGACGGAATTGTGATTTGATGTCCGAAGACAGGAGTGAGCGTTTGAATGTCAAACGTAAACTGGGAATATAACGTCTGGAGACGAAATTGTAACTGGAATGTCCGGAGATATGATTGAGCGTTTGAATGTCAAACGTCAACTGGGAATTTAACGTCTGGAGACGGAATTGTAACTGGAATGTTCGTAGACATGATTGAGCGTTTGAGTGTCAAACGTCAATTGGGAATTTAACGTCTAGAGATGAGATTGTGATTTGATGTCCGAAGACAGGAGTGAGCGTTTGAATGTCAAACGTCGATTTGGGGTGGAAATGAGCGTTTGAATGTCAAACGTCAACTTGGGATGTAAATGAGCGTTTGAATGTCAAACGTCGACTTGAGAAGGAAGTGAGCGTTTGAATGTCAAACGTCGACTGGGGATTGAGAATTTAACGTCTAGAGACGAGCGTTAGTGAGGACTAACTGAGAATTTAACGTCTGGAGACGAACGTTAGTGAAAACTAACTGGGACTTGACCTCGGGAGAGGGGGTTGTTTGACGTGTCCACTACCAAGAGTAGGGGAGATGACGAGATGTGAAATCTCGGGAGAGGATCTCACGAGGGAGAATAATAGGAAAGGGTCTCACGAGGAGATGGCGAGATGCAAAATCTCGGGAACGAATCTCACGGGGAGATAGCGAGATGTAGAATCTTGGAAGGGAATCTCACGGGGAGATAGCGAGATGCAGAATCTCGGAAGGAATCTCACGAGGAGATGGAGAGATGCGGAATCTCGGGAAGGAATCTCACGGGGAGATGGCGAGATGCAGAATCTCGGAAAGGAATCTCACGGGGAGATGGCGAGATGCGGAATCTCGGAAAGGAATCTCACGAGGAGATGGCGAGATGCGGAATCTCGGAAAGAATCTCACGGGGAGATGGCGAGATGCGGAATCTCGGAAAGGAATCTCACGGGGAGATAGCGAGATGCAGAATCTCGAGAAGGAATCTCACGGGGAGATAGCGAGATGCAAAATCTCGGAAGGAATCTCACAGGGAGATGGCGAGATGCGGAATCTCGAAAAGGAATCTCACGAGGAGATGGCGAGATGCGGAATCTCACGGGGAGATGGCGAGATGCGAAATCTCAGAAAGGAATCTCACGGGGAGATGGCGAGATGCGAAATCTCGGAAAGGAATCTCACGGGGAGATGGCGAGATGCGAAATCTCAGAAAGGAATCTCACGGAGATAGCGAGATGCGAGAATCTCGAAAAGGAATCTCACGAGGAGATGGCGAGATGCGGAATCTCGGAAGGAATCTCACGGGGAGATAGCGAGATGCAGAATCTCGGAAAGGAATCTCACTTGGGAGATAGCGAGATGCGAATCTCGGAAAGGAATCTCACGGGAGATAGCGAGATGCGAAATCTCGGAAAGGAATCTCACGGGGAGATGGCGAGATGCGGAATCTCAGGAAAGGAATCTCACGAGGAGATGGCGAGATGCGGAATCTCGGAAAGGAATCTCACGAGGAGATGGCGAGATGCGAAATCTCGGAAAGGAATCTCACGAGGAGATGGCGAGATGCGGAATCTCGGGAAGGAATCTCACGGGGAGATAGCGAGATGCAGAATCTCGGAAAGGAATCTCACGGGGAGATAGCGAGATGTAGAATCTCGGAAAGGAATCTCACGGGGAGATAGCGAGATGTAGAATCTCAAAAAGAAATCTCACGAGGAGATAGCGAGATGTAGAATCTCGAAAAGGAATCTCACGAGGAGATGGCGAGATGTAGAATCTCGAAAAGGAATCTCACGAGGAGATGGCGAGATGCGGACTCTCGAGAAGGAATCTCACGGGGAGATAGCGAGATGCAGAATCTCGGAAAGGAATCTCATGGGGAGATAGCGGGAGAGGATCTTATGAAAAGATGGGTAATCTCTCTAAGAGATGGGTAATCTCACGAAAAGATGGGTAATCTCACGAAAAGATGGATAATCTCTCTAAGAGATGGGTAATCTCACGAAAAGATGGGTAATCTCACGAAAAGATGGGTAATCTCACGAAAAGATGGGTAATCTCTCTAAGAGATGGGTAATCTCACGAAAAGATGGGTAATCTCACGAAAAGATGGGTAATCTCACAAAAAGATGGGTAATCTCACGAAAAGATCGATAATCTCTCTAGAAGATGGGTAATCTCACGAAAAGATGGGTAATCTCACGAAAAGATGGGTAATCTCTCTAAGAGATGGGTAATCTCACGAAAAGATGGGTAATCTTTCTAGCAGATGGGTAATCTCTCTAAAAGATGGGTAATCTCACGAAAAGATCGATAATCTCTCTAGAAGATGGGTAATCTCACGAAAAGATGGGTAATCTCTCTAAGAGATGGGTAATCTCACGAAAAGATCGATAATCTCTAAAAGATGGGTAATCTCACGAAAAGATCGATAATCTCTCTAGAAGATGGGTAATCTCACGAAAAGATGGGTAATCTCTCTAAGAGACGTGGGTAATCTCACGTGTAATCTTCGGCGATGGGTAATCGCTTCGTCGGTCGCCCTCCTCTCCGCGCCTCATGCATTGTCGGTTCCTTTGACGAAGTAGTGGGTGAGTCGAAAACCGTAAGGTCGGAGGTCGGGTATGCCTTTCGCAGGTTCCCCTTTGCGGCCGCGCCTTGGCCGGCGAGCCTGCTTGTTTCCCAATGTCAATGGTGTTGGCATATAACAGAGCCTGCGGATCCGTAGTGTGGTCCTCGACTTCGATGACTGGGTGTTAGCCTTGTAACCTTTGCCGAGCCCCAGCCCCGGGATGAAGTTCATGAGTTTCATCATCTTCATGGCGGGAGGGATTTTGTCGAATAGTGGAAGGTCCACGCTGCATATTCGGATTTTGGAGGTCTCCGAAGTGAATCCAGATTAATGCCATGTCGTCATTATGCTTGATTTCTAACATTTGGAATGTCGTGAGTCGGGTCCCCTGGTGACGCCGTCGCGTAGACATGATTAGCTCATTGGCCTTGCATGAACTTGAGGCATTGGTGAAGAGTGGATACCACACCATTCAATTCGATAAACAAGCATGTCGCCCTGCAGACGGATGCGAAAGTGATAGGAATGTCCAACACTTGAAATTCGGTGAAGGGATCACCCCGGTCTTACTTGCCGAAACCGTATATCTTAGAGTGAAGCAACCCCGTTAAAAGAACTCGTGCAGGAAGTAGAATCGTAGGCCTTGATAAAGGTGTGGACCGAAGGCTTCGAAACTGATCTCGTGGCTTGACGTCAACAAAGTCCATCCTCTATTCGCTGGCAAGACATTCATTCGCCGAACTCCCTTCGTCTACCAACACACTTGGGAAGGCAACGTTCGTCCCACCAACCGTGATGCAACATGATGCTAGCTGCTCATTGTGATCAGCCCCAAATTCTGGCAGTCCCAAATCGGTGAGGTTGACGATGAATGCATTAGCAGTGAGTGGATGTGCGCAGCGATCATCTACGAATGACTTCATCTCGGAGTCAGGCCCACTTGGGGACCGTAGTGCAGGCCGTACTTTCCTCTAGCTTCGAGCTTGTGAAGATATGAAGACATACGAAAGGGACTAAAGGGAAATGTTTGCCTAGGTCACCATCGAAGGCTGAAAGCCGCGAGGATCGGGTCCTCCAACACTTGAGAGGTGGAGGTTTCCTGTGGTGCCTGCGAGATTGCTTTGAGGTTTGACGAAGGTTGGAACTTTAGCTTATCCTTCGTGGATTATGCTTTCTTTGCGGCGATAAGGTTGCCGAGATTGGAGACTTTCATGTCTACGATGCTGAACCGTAATTGTCGGCCAGGATATTTTCGCTTTCCCCACCCCCGTAGGTTCCGTTGTCTTGTTTCAAGCCAAGGAAGCGGGAAGCACTTCTTTGGAGAAAACTTCACTTCATACATGCTACATTTGCCGCCTGCAGAGGTGTCATGAGGATTCGCATTCCTGGATCTGGCCGAGGTGTATCCGAGAAGCCCCAGCTTCCGGTTAAAACCTATAATGCTTGGGAAGATGCTTCCGATATAGCCCCAAAGTAATCGAAACTTCAGAAAGTAGACCCGTGGGATGAAAAAGCTACTCTTTGCGTAGAAAAGCCCTGGTCATCAAGAAATGACTTGGTGAAGCCCCGCTTTGAAGGAATCGTCGGTCATCCGTGGGGATTCTAGAGTGAATCCGATGCGGCCCCAATCCGAGTTGGAACTCCACGTGGCCCGACGAGGCAACACGTCCTTGATTTTTTTTTTCGATTGGTCAACCAAAGTGTATAAGAGGAATAGCTTCTGTAATGTATACGCACAAGGACGTATTTTCGAGAAGTGGGAACGAATCCCGATTTTATGTGGATGCCTAGTTTAATGCGACACCAAAACCTCAGCTTTGTGGGTTTTGACTCTTTTCGGAGAGTATGAGGCGTAGAGAGGTTTGGAGCAAAGTGTATGTGGAAAAGCTGCTTCTTGCC
Source organism: Adenophora triphylla var. japonica (assembly GCA_022495995.1). Lineage (NCBI taxonomy): Eukaryota > Viridiplantae > Streptophyta > Magnoliopsida > Asterales > Campanulaceae > Adenophora > Adenophora triphylla. Next base: position 355 of record JAFEMH010008278.1, on the reverse strand, counting down.
GACGTAAAGACACGGTGTTTAGCTTCCTAATTTTCCTATTATCGTAGAAAAGACTTGTCGAGACATCTCGAAAACATGTTTTATCCATAATGATCACAAAGATTGCTTTAAACCATTTGTTAATGTTCAGGTTATTTAACCATTAATCTAGATATGAACAAATGTCTTGATTAATCGTGAGAAGAAAGTCAACCGATGTCGCGGATCAAAGTTCGCCGTGTGTGAAAGAAAGGTCTGTGTATGGGAAAGGTCAATTGATGAGACCGGGTTCAATGGGATTTGTATGTGTTTAGCTATGGACCGTTTCCTCGTTTACCTAGGTTCTCTCGGTGTAAGGAGCTCGTGTCGCCGTAGT
>JAFEMH010008277.1:0-51428 GCA_022495995.1 Adenophora triphylla var. japonica | reverse complement strand
GGAGGGCTCCTATGCTCAGCTTCAGGCTGCAGAGATAAAAGATTGGCAACAAGCTAGGGCTAACTAATGTAGCCAGGACCCTAGGCACTAATTTTAAATATCATATTATGTGCTTTAATATTTATGTTAACTTTATGTGTTCATTTATGTCTTTAAATTCTTAAATTGGGGTGAGACTGGGTGGGAAGTAATTTTATAATACTTTTTGAGAATTCATTGGAAATTAAATAAAGAACCTTGGGGAATAATAAAAATAGAAAATAGATAAATATATGAGGAGGTTAAAATGGGTAGGAATGAATAATTAGAGGGAAGGGTTAATATTAATCTAATGTGAAAGCCTTTATTTATTAAAGGGGATTAGTTAGTGAAAGCCTCTAGATTGAAAAGAGGGGGGCCAATTCCCTCTTGGTCCCAAGTCCTTGCCAAGTGTATCCCTCCCCGTTCATCCTCCAACTCCACCCCCCCTTTAACCCCTCACTCTTACTCCGCTTCTCCCTCCTTTATTTTTTTACTCCATACTTCTCCTAGCAAGACATAGAAAAACTCCATGGAAGCTCTTTCAACCCATTTTCTTGGAAGCACAAGCCATTCCTCCACCAATTTTCAAGTTCAAGAGTGTTTTTGAAGTTGGATCATCTTAGAAGAATCAAGCAAGTTAGAAAGATCAACCCTTCCATTGTAAAACCCTACAGGTGAGTTGTTATGATTCCCTTCTTCTATTGTTGTTCATAAGTTCTTTGATTATTGTTCTTGGCCTTGTGATGTTGATTTCTTGCTTGGAAACCTAAATGGGAGTTGAATGGTTAGAAAATGACATTTGTTGAAGTTAGGGTTCAAGGAAGATCATTTAAAAAGGGTTTGAAATGGGTGGAATTTGTAGTAATAAGCAATCCTAGGGGAGTTTCTTGGGTTTGGGTTTGCTTGTTTGGAGTGAGACTTGGTAAAGTAAGGTTCCCTTTGGTGTTCTTGTGATAGGCATGGTTTAAGGAAAAGGAAAACTAGGTTCAAAATGGGTAAAAATCTGAAAATGGGATGGGGAAGGCTTGGCGGCGGTCGCCCGTAGGGGGCTTGGACGGCCGCCCGTGAGTGGCAGAAACAATAAATGGCTTTGAAGTTCACTTGGGCGGTCGCCCAAGTGATGAAAGCTTGATCGCCCATCAAGGCGAAAAACTTCATTCCTTTGAAACCGCACTTCAGGCGGTCGCCCAAGTGGTTAGAAGCTGATCGCCCGCGGATTCCTGAACCAACTTTGTAAGTGCTGAACTAAGAATTGTTTTGCCAAGTTTGTTTGGCCACTTATAAATTGTGACTCCCACCCAATATAAATTAGTAGAACCTAATCAACCCGGATACGAATTGATCCTCTTTAACCTAAGTTAGAGTAGGATACCTTGGCTTGGCCATGACGTTTTACTTGGTCAAAATGGAATTGTAGGAAGTAGTTAAATATTGTGTTCGGAAAGTGGTCCAAACTTGGGAAGTCCAGGTCTTGCACTTTTATTAAGATTATTCAAGGTTGAGTAATGAGCTTCGTAGGATTGGCTTATGGTACTTGGTGACTTTACTTGTTCCTAGCATCCTTGATAGTTAGCTTGAAAAATGTTAAAAACTATAGGTTACACTATTTTGTTACATGTATATGTATCCGTGTAGCATGGTTATTCCAATTGTGGAATTATTGATTATGTGAATACCTTGACGTTACTAAGGGTGGACTATTTGTCCCTATTGTTATATTGTATCCCAATTGTGGATTATCGGCATGTTGATTTCATTGTATCCCATTGTGGATTATGTGGTTATATTGTTACCTTAAGTGAACTCATATTCAATTGGTGATATTATGCATAGTGTATTAAATGGTTGTTTGCAGCTATGGTATTAGGTGAACATGAGTATATTTTACCATGTTGCTATATTGTTTTATCCCCTTTTGTGGATTATATTTCAAGTATCTATTATGTGCTTGAATGCTTTATGCATTAGGGGAGTATAATGGAATAAATCAATTATGGATTTATTCTATAAGTGATTGAAGGTCTTCAATCGATGCAGTGACCTGCCCCTGCAGTGTGGTCCGCAAGAGTGGAGTGTATGCTAAACGAGCTGCTATTGAGCCAAAAGCCTTCTGGGCCCAGCTGCCCAATGGTGTGCAGGAAAGCTACGTATGAAGCCCAAAAGCTTTACGGTAGCGTAATATTATATGATACTACGATTCGGTATCGATTTTCTTATATGGATCTCTGGAGTATCTCAAGACCTATAAGCGGTTGAATGTGCAATGGCGGTGATTCACCAAAGAGTGAGTTCTACTCCACGTTGTACGACTTATTGTTCAATGATAGGAAAGGAGTAAAATGAGGTGACGTAAGGTGTTTTACCGCTTTAATAATGTGCTATGTGAAACCATGCTATATGTTGCACCTTACTTGGCATATTACTTTGCATTTCATAATAAGCTCCTTTGAGACTTATTCTCACCCCTCTCCACTTTAATGTTTTAGATCCCGAGACAGGTGACCCGAACCCGGTGAGGCCGGGGATATCATTGTGGACTTTTTGCTTTTGGGGCTTGACAAGTTAAGTATAGGAGTGGGTTGTTTAGGAGTATTTATTAAGTATTCCTCTTTTACAATTTTGTATGGAAAACTCTTTTGTTAAACAAATGTTAATTAAGGTTTTCAATGTTAATTGATCGAATTTCTACAGGTTTTATTAAAGTTGTGGTTGGATTTCCTCTAAGTAGAGATATTACCAATTGATTGTAATTTTAGAAGTTTGAAAAGTGGTTTTCTTTTAAAGGCAAATAAAATGTTTTTAAAAACTAAGATGGTTTTTCTTAGATTGAGCCTCTCCCGGCTCGGGACACGCGTTAGGTTCCGGGTTGGGGTGCTCGCAGATTGGTATCAGAGCTTAGTTTAGGAGTACAGAGGATAGATGTCTAAACTAAGGGGAATGTGTGGAAATTGACGCAAGTGTTTAATGCGGGGAGTTCGTTCTAATGGCCGGAAGCGGGGATGATCGGCGGAAGGTTCTAGAAATTGAAGGAGATATGGGTATAGGTAGAATTCGAGAATGAAGAGATGATGAAATTATTCGGGAAGTTTGATGCAGAGGATATGGAGACTAGAGAGATCGATTCCGAATCAACTTTGAGAGGATGTCAAAGTGATGGATGGGAAAGGTTTGTGAAGATGAATCAGTCGAGTTTTAATGGATATCCCGGATCAGATTCAAAAGCAGCAGAGAAAAATGGTTAGAGAAAATGAACAAAATCTTTGAGGTTATGGAGAGTCGCAACGAAGAGAAAGTTAGGTATGCCGTTTTCAGAGCTTGAAGGTCAGGTGATCGGTGGTGGCGAGAAATTGAAGGAAAGTTGGGAGCGGGATCATGGGCCCCGAGACTTGGGATAATTTCTCACTCGGCGGTTCGAGGATTATTTCATTTTAATGGTTACAAGGGACAAGAAGGAGGAATCGAATTCTTAGGACTAGAACAAGGGATCATGACGGTGAGAATCGGAGTATGTAATCGGGTTTGAGGAATTAGCTCAGAAGTTGCCCTCATTTGGGTATCGTATGAGGCGAAAGGAGTTCATGTAGGTTTATGAAAGGTTTGAGGATTGAGTTTAGGAAGAAATTAGTGATTGATAGCTACGCCAATTATCGGAGGACGGAGTACTTAGAGAGAGCTTATAAGATCGAGGCAATGGCATTGAGGAAAATAGTGGAAAATCGGAAGGTGGGGTTGGAGATAAGCCAAAGTATCTAGGACAAGGATCCAAAATCATTAGAGATCGGCCAAGGGCTTTGACTTCGGGAAGTGTGAGAGAGGAACTTGTGGTAGCTTCTTCGTTTAGGCCAATACCCCGAAGCCGGTATGGGATGATTTGTAAATTTTGCAAGGAAGGTTGGACATCACAGAAGATCGGTATTGGAGTAAGCAAGGCAAGTGTTTAAATTGTGGAGCATTGGGACAGCTTTAGGAGGAATTGCCCAAGGATGCGCGTGGGTAGACGAGGCTTCCAAGCGGCGGTCAGCTGCAGGTGGACGACAAAGAAGGTAGTACCAAGAGAAGATAACAAAGGGGAACCGAAAGAGGAAGGTCTATGGTCATACCAAGTATGTGTTTCGGGTTCGGGAGAGATAGATCCCTCAGAGGAGTCAAGCATTTCTAGAGGTATATTCCCTTGCTCTCAGAAGTTCAGGGGTCATATTTTATAGGGTATCTGTTTCATATCATTATGTGTGGCATAGTGTTCTTACTTTCTATGTGTCATACAATTTGTTTGAAATTTTGTTTTATTGTTAGAGGAGTCTACGCTCTTATTGAGAGAATACACCTCAAACCTTCTTGCTGGTTTATCACGATGGTGATGTGGTTATGGCTGAGGCATGTATTGCCATGTTAATTGGTATAATTATTAATTTATGATTTTGAGAGTAAACTTGACCTGGAGGGTTAAGTAGTTGTTGTATAATGGTAGACTATCATAATAAGTGAGTCTCCTTTTTCCATTGCCTAGATTGCTTATATTGGTATTTGATGTAGGTAAACCTTAATGTGAAATTCTTGTTATATATGGGTATTTAAGGTGAAAATTTGGAATTAAGATGTGAAGGGTAATTGGTATATGTTAGACTTGCATAAGAGAAGTCTTTTCAAAAATTTTTATGTGCTAGTTGTGAGTAAATGGTAAATGTGCTCCCGTCGGTATATTTCATGTGTTGGTTACGAGTATGATAAAGCGAAATTTTAAACCCTTATTTTGATGACTTTCAGAGGTAATTAGAAACGAGGATCTCTTTGTTAAATAAAGTTCGAAAAGAAAAAAAAAAAAAAAAAATCAATTGAGAATAGGGTTAATGATTCCTTGGGAGGGAGTCCCTGCGTGCAAAAATTTGGCTAGTGTGAGTTGGCTCGAGAGGATTGCAAATTTTTGGGTTCTATAGTGTCTTAAACTCCCAGGATGTTACCAAGGATCCACTTGTGAGGATTGAGATCCGTGATCTTTGAGTTGGCAAGTGCTACTTAGAATAAATTTAAGGAACTCTTAAGAGAATTATGCAGAAGTCGTTTGCTTTGGTTGACTCAAAAGGGCATGTATAAAAGGGGTGTAGGATGTAATAAGGATGAATCATATTAATAGAATGGATAATAGATTAGTTATAGATCGGAGTCCCTACATTACACTGAGTGGATGCTGAGGACTTTGTGAATCTTTAAAGTGTATTAAAGGAAGATTAGATTATGATATTAGCCATACGAAATGGGAAAATGATAACGCGTATGCTTTGAGGAATTTAACTTAGATAAGTGAGATTTTCTTATCCTCTACTCGGGAGTAGGCTCCCACTTGTATGTTGCAGTTATTTTAAGTAGGAACTTTATCTTTTTGAAACTTCACTTTTGAGAGTTGTTACCGATCCTAAGAGTTGGAGGATTTAGGTTAGTCGAGAAGGAAGAGATTATGAAGAACTACCCAAATTCTTGAGGAATAGGTTATGTTGTGTGGGCAGATTTCCTTTCAACTTGAGAAGTTTAATTAACCTTAGCGGGATTTGTAATGTATAATAGTAGTTATCTGACTTCCAGGCATTGAGATAAAACCGTATGAGGGCGTAGTTCGGGAAGATATTACCGATCTCCAATTTGTTTGGGGTGAGGTTAGTAAAGCTAGGCCTAAGGTAATTTAGCAGCCAAAGTTTGTTAATCCATTTGAAGTTTTAGAAAATGTTGGTGATTTGACTTATAAACAGGCTTGGAAGGCGACGTATACCAAAGTGTTTGAAGTTTTAAATGTAATATCGTAATGTATTTGGTGACATAAGTTGTAATACTTTTTATGTAAATATACTTTCTTTGAGGTCGTGAAAATTGGGTTAGTGATGATTGTATGGTATTCTCAGGAATATTAAGTTGTAATATCACATTATTAATGAAATTAGAATCTTGGAAAGAATCATAGCATTGATGAGACTAATTGGGAATTTGAAGTCTTAGAGTATTCGAGTTGTGAAAATGTATAGTAGAATCATGCCTTTGAGAAATCTAATTGAAAATATTAAGTTAGAAAGTGTGAAAGGTAACCTTTGCTATTTGATCCTTAGGGTAAGTTTAACAACTCAAATTCGGGACGAATTTTCTTTAAGGGGAGTGAGTGTAACGGACCCCAATCCTAGGCACTAATTTTAAATATCATATTATGTGCTTTAATATTTATGTTAACTTTATGTGTTCATTTATGTCTTTAAATTCTTAAATTAAGATAAATTGGGTGAGAAGTAATTTTATAATCTTTTGAGAAATTCATTGGAAATTAAATAAAGAACCTTGGGGAATAATAAAAATAGAAAATAGATAAATATATGAGGAGGTTAAAATGGGTAGAATAAATAATTAGAGGAAGGGTTAATATTAATCTAATGTGAAAGCCTTTATTTATTAAAGGGGATTAGTTAGTGAAGCCTCTAGATTTAGAAGAGAGGGCCAATTCCCTCTTCATTCCAAATCCTTGCCAAGTGTTCCCCTCCCCATTCAATCCTCCACTCTTACCCCCCCCTTTAACCCCTCACTCTTACTTTCCCTTCTCCCTCCTTCATTTTTTTTTTACTCCATACTTCTCCTAGCAAGACATAGAAAAACTCCATGGGAAGCTCTCGAAGCCCATTTTCTTGAAGCCCGAAGACCATTCCTCCACCATTTTCAAGTTCAAGAGTGTTTTTGAAGTTGGATCAGTCCTAGAAGAATCAAGCTTAAGTTAGAAAGATCAACCTTCCATTGTAAAACCCTACAGGTGAGTTGTTATGATTCCGCTTCTTCTATTTGTTCAATTATAGTTTCTTTGTGATTATTGTTCTTGGCCTTGTGATGTTGATTTCTTGCTTGGAAACCTAAATGGGAGTTGAATGGTTAGAAAATGACATTTGTTGAAGTTAGGGTTCAAGGGAAGAGATCATTTTAAAAAGGGTTTGAAATGGGTGGAATTTGTGAGTAATAAGCAATCCTTAAGGTTACTTGGGTTTAGGGTTTACTTGTTTGGAGTGAGACTTGGTAAAAGAAATGGGTTCCCTTTGGTGTTCTTGTGATAGGCAGTGGTTTAAGGGAAAGGAAAACTAGGTTCAAAATGGGTAAAAATCTGAAAATGGGATGGGGAGAAGGCTTGGGCGGAGTCGCCACAGCATGGGGAGCTGCCGGGCGGCCGCCCTGTCATGCGCGAAACAATCAAAATGGCTTTTTGAAGTTCACTTGGGCGGTCGCCCGAGTGATGAGAAACGGTCGCCCATCAAGGCGAAAAAAACTTCATTCCTTTGAAACCCACTTGGCGGTCGCCCAGTGGTTAGAAGCTTGGTCGCCACGCGACCCCGAACCAACTTTGTAATCTAGAGACTAGAATTGTTTTGCAAGTTTGTTTGTGCCACTTATAAATTGTGACTCCCACCCAATATAAATTAGTAGATACCTAATCAACAGGGATCACGAATTGATCCTCTTTAACCTAAGTTAGAGTAGAGATACCTTGGCTTGGCCATGACGTCTTAACTTGAGTCAAAAATGGAATTGCTTAGGAGTAGTTAAATATTGTTCGGAAGAAGTGGTCCAAAGCTTGGGAAGTAGGTCTTGCACTTTTATTAAGATTATTCAAGGTTGAGTAATGACTTCGTAGGATTGGCTTATGAGTACTTGGTGACTTTACTTGTTCCCACATCCTTGATAGTTAGCTTGAAAAATGTTAAAAACTATAGGTTACACTATTTTGTTACATGTATATGTATCGATTGTAGCATGGATTATTCCAAATTGTGGAATTATTGATTATGTTCGCTCAAATACCTGTAGCAGCAGTTCTAAGGAGTGGACTATTTGTCCTATTGTTTATATTGTATCCCAATTGTGGATTGCATCTGGCATGTTGATTTCATTGTATCCCGGTGTGGATTATGTGGTTATATTGTTACCTTAAGTGAACTCATATTCATTGGTGATATTATGCAGTGGTGTATTAAATGGTTGTTGCACTTATGGTATTGGGTGAACATGAGTATATTTTACCATGTTGCTATATTGTTTTATCCCCTTTTGTGAATTATATTTTCAAGTATCTATTATGTGCTTGGCAACGCTTTATGCATTAGGGGGGTATAATGGAATTCAATCAATTATGGATTTGTTCTATAAGTGATTGAAGGTTCATGTTCATACATGTGACACTGCCCCTCGTAGTGAGTCCACGAGTGGGTGTGCTAGCTTGGCTGTGTATTGAGCCAAAAGCCTTACTGAGCCAGCTGCGATTGGTGCTCTCGGTGGAAAAGCTACTGTATGAAGCCCAAAAGCTTTACGGTAGCAGCTTAATATTATATGATACTCGACAGGTCGGTATCTGATTTTCTTATATGGATCTCACGGAGTATGAGACCTATAAGCGGTGAATGTGCATGGGGAGCAGATTCACCAAAGAGTGGAGTTCTACTCTCCCACGTTGTACGACTTATTGTTCGAGGATGGGAAAGGAGTAAAATGAGGTGACGTAAGGTGTTTACCGCTTTAATAATGTGCTATGTGAAACCATGCTATATGTTGCACCTTACTTGGCATATTCTTTGCATTCATAATAGCTTGCTTTGCAGAGACTTATCGCTCTCACCCCTCTCCCTTTAATGTTTTAGATCCAGAGGACAGGGTGACCAAACGAACCGATGTGAGGCCGGGGGATATCATTGTGGACTTTTAGCTTTTGGGGCTTGACAAAGTTAAGTATCAGGAGTGGGTTGTTAGGAGTATTTATTAAGTATTCCTCTTTTACAATTTTGTATGGAAAACTCTTTTTTTGTTAAACAAATGTTAATTAAGGTTTTCAATGTAATTGATCAGATTACGGTTTATTAAAGTTGTGGTTGGATTTCCTCTAAGTAGAGATATTACCAATTGATTGTAATTTAGAAGTTTGAAAAGTGGTTTTCTTTTAAAGGCAAATAAATGTTTTAAAAACTAAGATGGTTTTTCTTAGATTGAGCCTCTCCAGCTCGGGACACGCGTTAGGTTCCGGGTTGGGGTGCTCACAGTTGGTATCAGAGCTTAGTTTAGAGGTCAAGGGTAGATGTCTAAACTAAGGGGGAATGTGTGGAAATTGACGCCGAGTGTTTAATGCAGGAGTTCGTTCTAATGGCCGGAAGCAAGGATGATCAGCGGAAGGTTCTAGAAATTGAAGGAGATATGGGTATAGGTAGAATTCAGAATGAAGAGATGATGAAATTATTCAGGAAGTTTGTACAGGATATGGAGACTAGAGGATCAGTTCCGAATCAACCTGAGGGATGTCAAAGTGATGGATGGGAAAGGTTTGTGAAGATGAATCCGCCGAGTTTTAATGGATATCCGGATCCGTTAAAGGCAGAAAAATGGTTAGAGAAAATGAACAAAATCTTTGAGGTTATGGAGAGTCGCAACGAAGAGAAAGTTAGGTATGCCGTTTTCAAGCTTGAAGGTCCAGCTGATCAGTGGTGGCAGAAATTGAAGGAAAGTTGGGAGCGGGATCATACGCCCCAGACTTGGGATAATTTCACTCAGCAGTTCGAGGATTATTTCATTTTAATGGTTACAAGGGACAAGAAGGAGATCGAATTCTTAGGACTAGAACAAGGGATCATGACGGTGAATCAGTATGTAATCAGGTTTGAGGAATTAGCTAGAAGTTGCCCTCATTTGGTATCGTATGAGGCGAAAAGAGTTCATAGGTTTATGAAAGGTTTGAGGATTGAGTTTAGGAAGAAATTAGTGATTGATAGCTACACCAATTATCGAGCAGTCTTAGAGAGAGCTTATAAGATCGAGAATAGCATTGAGGAAAATAGTGGAAAATCGGAAGGTGGGATTGGAGATAAACCAAAGTATCTAGGACAGGATCCAAAATCATTAGAGATCGGCCAAGGGCTTTGACTTCGGGAAGTGTGAGAGAGGAACTTGTGGTAGCTTCTTCGTTTAGGCCAATACCCAAACAGTATGGGATGATTTGTAAATTTTGCAAGAAGGTTGGACATACCGAAGATCGGTATTGGAGTAAGCAAGGCAAGTGTTTAAATTGTGGAGCATTGGGACACTTTAGGAGGAATTGCGCAAGGATGCCGTGGGGACGAGCTTCAAGCGGCGAGTCTGGGTGGACGACAAGAGGTAGTACCAAGAGAGATAACAAAGGGGAACCAAAGAGAAGGTCGTCAATGGTCGAGTATGTGTTTCGGGTTCAGGAGAGATAGATCCCTCAGAGGTCACTAGAGGTATATTCCCTGTCTCAGAAGTTAGGGGTCATATTTTATAGATCCTGTTTCATATCATTATGTGTGGCATAGTGTTTTACTTCTATGTGTCATACATTGTTTGAAATTTTGTTTTATTGTTAGAGGATTCTGCTCTTATGAGAGAATACCTCGAACCTTCTTTGGTTTATCACGATGGTGATGTGGTTATGGCTGAGCATGTATTGCCAGTTGAATTGGTATAATTATTAATTTATGATTTTGAGATAAACTTGACCTGGAGGGTTAAGTAGTTGTTGTATAATGGTAGACTATCATAATAAGTGAGTCTCCTTTTTCCATGCCTAGATTGCTTATATTGGTATTTGATGTAGGTAAACCTTAATGTGAAATTCTTGTTATATATGGGTATTTAAGGTGAAAATTTGGAATTAAGATGTGAAGGGTAATTGGTATATGTTAGACTTGCATAAGAAGTCTTTTCAAAATTTTTATGTGCTAGTTGTGAGTAAATGGTAAATGTGCTCCCGTCGGTATATTTCATGTGTTGGTTCTGAGTATGATAAGGAAATTTTAAACCCTTATTTTGATGACTTTAGGGTAATTAGAAACAAGGATCTCTTTGTTAAATAAAGTTCCGGAAAAAAAAAAAATCAATTGAGAATAGGGTTAATGATTCCTTGGGAGGAGTACTGCGTGCAAAAATTTGGCTAGTGTGAGTTGGCTCGAGAGGATTGCAAATTTTGGGTTCTATAGTCTTAAACTCGGATGTTACCAAGGATCTTGTGAGGATTGAGTCCGTGATCTTTGAGTTGGCAAGTGCTACCGAATAAATTTAAGGAACTCTTAAGAATTGTAAAGTCGTTGCTTTGGTTGACTCAAAAGGACGTATAAAGGGTGTAGGATGTAATAAGGATGAATCATATTAATAGAATGGATAATAGATTAGTTATAGATCAGGTCCTTACATTACCTGGTGGATGTGAGGACTTTGTGAAATTTTAAAGTGTATTAAAGGAAGATTAGATTATGATATTATACGAAATGGGAAAATGATAACGTATGCTTTGAGGAATTTAACTTAGATAAGTGAGATTTTCTTATCCTCTACTCGAGAGTAGCTGCACTTGTGTTGCGTTATTTAAGTAGGAACTTTATCTTTTTGAAACTTCCTTTGAGAGTTGTTACCGATCCTAAGAGTTGGAGGATTTAGTTAGTCGAAAGGAAGAGATTTGAAGACTACCCAAATTCTTGAGGAATAGGTTATGTTGTGTGACGGATTTCCTTTCAACTTGAGAAGTTTAATTAACCTTAGCGAGTTTGCGTATAATAGTAGTTATCATTCCGACATTTGAGATAAAACCGTATGAGGCGTGGTTCGGGGAAGATATTACCGATCTCCAATTTGTTTGGGGTGAGGTTAGTAAAGCTAGGCCTAAGGTAATTTAGCGCCAAAGTTTGTTAATCCATTTGAAGTTTTAGAAAATGTTGGTGATTTGACTTATAGACCGACTTGGGGCAGCTTATAGAGTATTTGAAGTTTTAAATGTAATATCGTAATGTATTTGGTGACATAAGTTGTAATACTTTTTATGTAAATATACTTTCTTTGAGGTCGTGAAAATTCGGGTTAGTGATGATTGTATGGTATTCTCGGAATATTAAGTTGTAATATCACATTATTAATGAAATTAGAATCTTGGAAAGAATCATAGCATTGATGAGACTAATTGGGAATTGAAGTCTTAGAGTATTCGAGTTGTGAAAATGTATAGTAGAATAATGCCTTTGAGAAATCTAATTGAAAATATTAAGTTAGAAAGTGTGAAAGGTAACCTTTGCTATTTGATCCTTAGGGTAAGTGACAATCAAATTCGGGACGAATTTTCTTTAAGGGGGAGTGAGTGTAACGACCCCAATCCTAGGCACTAATTTTAAATATCATATTATGTGCTTTAATATTTATGTTAACTTTATGTGTTCATTTATGTCTTTAAATTCTTAAATTAAGATAAATTGGGTGAGAAGTAATTTTATAATCTTTTGAGAATTCATTGGAAATTAAATAAAGAACCTTGGGGAATAATAAAAATAGAAAATAGATAAATATATGAGGAGGTTAAAATGGGTAGAATAAATAATTAGAGGGAAGGGTTAATATTAATCTAATGTGAAAGCCTTTATTTATTAAAGGGGATTAGTTAGTGAAGCCTCTAGATTTAGAAGAGGGGGGCCAATTCCCTCTTCATTCCAAATCCTTGCCAAGTGTTCCCCTCCACATTCATCCTCCACTCTACCCCCCCCCCCCCTTTAACCCCTCACTCTTACTCCCTTCTCCCTCCTTCATTTTTTTTACTCCATACTTCTCCTAGCAAGACATAGAAAAACTCCATGGAAGCTCTCAACCCATTTTCTTGAAGCCAAGCCATTCCTCCACCATTTTCAAGTTCAAGAGTGTTTTTGAAGTTGGATCATCTAGAAGAATCAAGCAAGTTAGAAAGATCAACCTTCCATTGTAAAACCCTAAGGTGAGTTGTTATGATTCCCTTCTTCTATTTGTTCATAAGTTCTTTGATTATTGTTCTTGGCCTTGTGATGTTGATTTCTTGCTTGGAAACCTAAATGGGAGTTGAATGGTTAGAAAATGACATTTGTTGAAGTTAGGGTTCAAGGAAGATCATTTAAAAAGGGTTTGAAATGGGTGGAATTTGTAGTAATAAGCAATCTAAGGTTACTTGGGTTTGGGTTTACTTGTTTGGAGTGAGACTTGGTAAAGCTAAGGTTCCCTTTGGTGTTCTTGTGATAGGCATGGTTTAAGGAAAGGAAAACTAGGTTCAAAATGGGTAAAAATCTGAAAATGGGATGGGGGAAGGCTTGGGCGGTCGCCCATGGGGGCTTGGGCGGCCGCCCATCATGGCAGAAACAATAAATGGCTTTGAAGTTCACTTGGGCGGTCGCCCAAGTGATGAGGGCGGTCGCCCATCAAGGCAGAAAAACTTCATTCCTTTGAAACCCACTTGGGCGGTCGCCCAAGTGGTTAGGGCGGTCGCCCATGACCCCTGAACCAACTTTGTAATCTGAACTAGAATTGTTTTGCAAGTTTGTTTGGCCACTTATAAATTGTGACTCCCACCCAATATAAATTAGTAGAACCTAATCAACCCGGATACGAATTGATCCTCTTTAACCTAAGTTAGAGTAGGATACCTTGGCTTGGCCATGACGTCTTACTTGGTCAAAATGGAATTGTAGGAGTAGTTAAATATTGTTCGGAAAGTGGTCCAAACTTGGGAAGTAGGTCTTGCACTTTTATTAAGATTATTCAAGGTTGAGTAATGACTTCGTAGGATTGGCTTATGGTACTTGGTGACTTTACTTGTTCCCACATCCTTGATAGTTAGCTTGAAAAATGTTAAAAACTATAGGTTACACTATTTTGTTACATGTATATGTATCCGTGTAGCATGGTTATTCCAATTGTGGAATTATTGATTATGTGAATACCTTGACGTTCTAAGGGTGGACTATTTGTCCTATTGTTATATTGTATCCCAATTGTGGATTATCTGGCATGTTGATTTCATTGTATCCCGGTGTGGATTATGTGGTTATATTGTTACCTTAAGTGAACTCATATTCATTGGTGATATTATGCATAGTGTATTAAATGGTTGTTGCACTATGGTATTGGGTGAACATGAGTATATTTTACCATGTTGCTATATTGTTTATCCCCTTTGTGGATTATATTTCAAGTATCTATTATGTGCTTGAACGCTTTATGCATTAGGGGGTATAATGGAATTCAATCAATTATGGATTTGTTCTATAAGTGATTGAAGGTTCATCATACCTGTGACCTGCCCCTCTGTGGCCACAGAGTGGGTGTGCTAGCGACTGTATTGAGCCAAAAGCCTTACAGACCGCTGCGATTGGTGTACCGGTGGAAAGCTCTGTATGAAGCCCAAAAGCTTTACAGTAGCGCTAATATTATATGATACTCTGATTCAGTATCTGATTTTCTTATATGGATCTCTGGAGTATGAGACCTATAAGCGGTGAATGTGCATGGGGGCAATTCACCAAAGAGTGGAGTTTTACTCCCACGTTGTACGACTTATTGTTCAGACGGGAAAGGTAAAATGAGGTGACGTAAGGTGTTTACCGCTTTAATAATGTGCTATGTGAAACCATGCTATATGTTGCACCTTACTTGGCATATTGCTGCATTCATAATAGCTTGCTGAGATTTATTCTCACCCCTCTCCCTTTAATGTTTTAGATCCCGAGACAGGTGACCCGAACCAGTGAGGCCGGGGATATCATTGTGGACTTTTGCTTTTGGGGCTTGACAAGTTAAGTATAGGAGTGGGTTGTTAGGAGTATTTATTAAGTATTCCTCTTTTACAATTTGTATGGAAAACTCTTTTGTTAAACAAATGTTAATTAAGGTTTTCAATGTAATTGATCAGATTACGGTTTATTAAAGTTGTGGTTGGATTTCCTCTAAGTAGAGATATTACCAATTGATTGTAATTTAGAAGTTTGAAAAGTGGTTTTCTTTTAAAGGCAAATAAATGTTTTAAAAACTAAGATGGTTTTTCTTAGATTGAGCCTCTCCAGCTCGGGACACGCGTTAGGTTCCGTGTTGGGGTGCTCACAACTAAGGCCCTGACAGAGGCTGGTTTGATAGATCATGTTCCTATACCAGAGCTTGGCAGGAGGAAGACCGACATTTTTCCTGTTCAGAAGAAGAAGACTCGAAGGGGGAAGAAGAGGGGAGAGGCCAGTACGAGTGGCTTGGAGTGACTCTGAGGTTTCCGAGTATCCCTTTCTTGCCATGGCAGACACATTAGTTTGATTATGTATCTTAATTTCTTTTAGCAGGTTGCCAGTTGTAGGAATGAATCGGGCTTAGACTCATCAAAAAGTTTTTAACTTGTAATGAATATTTGAATTGCTTTAGAGTTTTTCGAGACGCTTTCATGGTCTGATCAGTGCACTGATGTCAAAGTATGACTTTTATTTGTGTTTTAGACCGAACCGTTTCCGGCTGCCTACGTTCCCCTCATTTTGAGGAGCTCAGGTCTTCGTAGTTCAACCTGGTTGATTTTTGTTGTTTTTTTTTTGTTTGTTTTTTTTTTTTTTTTTTTGTTTTTTTTTTTTTGTTTTTTTTTGTTTTTTTTGTTGGTGCAACCCTGTTTTTTACCTAGGCCGCCCTTTTCGGGTTTTCAACCTAGTTGGGTATTACTCTTTTAGCACTCTTTTTTTTTGTTTCTCTTTTTTTTTTTAGTTTTTTTTGACTCAGTGTTTTTACGCGTAGTATCTGCGCAGCTTGTCACCGTTCACTGGGTGTACAAAAGGATTTCCGTCGAGGTCTGCAAGTTGCATGGCTCCTCCGGAGAAGATTTTCTGAACGACGTATGGTCCGACCCAGACAGGCTCCCATTTGCCAAGTGGGTTGATGCGGACTGGGGGCTTCTCTTTCAAAACGAGATCACCTTCTCGGATCTCCCGATGCTTTACTTTCTTGTCAAAGGCTCTGGCCATTCTCCCTTGGTAGGCTCGGATATGTTCCATTGCTTTCAATCGGCGCTCATCTAGCAGGGCCAATTCATCATGGCGACTTTGGAGCCATTCGACCTCGTTGATCTGGCTTTCCAACAGCACACGGAGCGAGGGGATTTCTAGCTCGATTGGGAGTACGGCCTCCATCCCGTATGTGAGGGCAAACGGTGTTTCCCCGGTTGCTGTTCTGACGGATGTTCTGTAGCCCCAGAGTGTCAGGTGTAACTTTTCGGGCCAATCTTTGCCTCGGACAACCATTTTCCGGATGATGTTTTCCAGAGTCTTGTTTGCTGCCTCGACGGCTCCGTTGGTTTGGGGCCTGTAAGGAGATGATTTGTGACGGGTTATTCGGAATTCTGCCAGCAGCCTGTCGCATTCCCCTTCGAAGTGGGATCCATTATCTGAGATGATTTCGGCTGGCAACCCGTATCTACATATGATGTTCTCTTTGATGAAGAGGGCTACTTTTCTTGAATTGAGGATTTTGTAGGATTTTGTAAGGCATCCTTTCCAATTCCTTCGAAGAAATCACCAATCTGCGTCTCTTTAGGCTCTTCCGCAGTTCCCAGATTCACACTCGTCAAAACCTCTTCGGCAGCTTGGGCTCGATTTTCCTCTTTCCGGGCAACCTGCTTAAAGATTATTTTTTTTTTGTTTGATTTTTTTTTGTTTAATGTATCTGCTTCTTTATCT
Organism: Adenophora triphylla var. japonica; assembly: GCA_022495995.1. NCBI lineage: Eukaryota > Viridiplantae > Streptophyta > Magnoliopsida > Asterales > Campanulaceae > Adenophora > Adenophora triphylla. Next base: position 34,914 of record JAFEMH010008277.1, on the reverse strand, counting down.
AATGAATTATTATTAAGTTTTTTTTTTATTGATTTATCATTAGTTAAAGTGGCAAATCAAGAGATACTCAGAAAAGTTCGTCATTTCATTGAGAATGAAAAGGAAGTACAACACTTGCTACAGACTCGTAGTCTTCAGGCGTAAGGCCATCGGACGAACCTAGAGACTCGACCTTAACAATGAGAGACTCGGAGGACTCTTCCTAGGTTGACACAAAGGGACGGGAGACCAATCCAAGTTTGGTGATCATTTCCTCCTTGGTCGCGGACGGGCCTGAGAGGGTTTCCCAATTCTTTAATGGCATCGCTGTCAGGGGCGTCATGACTCGGGAACTGTGCTGTTTCTGTTTTCCTTTCTTAATTGTTGCTATCATCTCTTGGACCGAGCCAAGATCAATCAGATCTGGCACCTGGACTTCTTCCTCGAACAATTGCTGCATAACCAGACCATCCCAATCATCTGAGGGAAATTCTGTGGCCTTAGCTTTTGGTACTGTCAATTCGAACTCAGGTTTCGGATCTTTCTGGGCAATCAGGGTTGTGGTAGTAAGCTTCTTGAACTGTTCTACCAGGTCAGGCACGCCTCTGAAGGTATACTCACTCTTCATGGTAGTGGTAGTCCCGGGTATCTTGGGTAGGTCCAAGAACGTTCTGCGGACCGGGTTAGCTTTGGCTCCCCTGAACTTGTTGAGGCTATCCTGTAGCTTTAGCCATTCTTCTGTAGGAGTGGGCTCTGTGATGTTACCCGGTTGTGTGGGACCCTTTACAAAGTAGTCAGCCAAATTAGGACTGAAAGAGAGAGATTTAGGGTCGTCGATCGGGACCCTTCCTGTGATAGCTCCAAATCCTTTTCCTTTTGCAGTGTCCACCGAGGAGGTCTCATATCCCAGGCCGTGGCGAGTTTTCTGTCCTTTCACCTCGATAAGCTTGTGGATTCCTTGTTGGCGCTTACCCAGACCTAAGCCAGGCAGGTAGCTCATCCTTCTCATCATTTTCAGGACCGGAGGGATTTTATCCCGGGTGACCGTCAGATCAACGTTGCACACTTGGGCCTTAGGGGGCTCGACTGTGAAGCCTGTTAGCATGAGGCCGTCCTCATCATGTTTGATTTCCAGAATAGGTATTCCATCCGTATCTGTGCCCTCTAAAGTGACTAAATCTCCGTAGATGGTTGTCAAATCCCCATCCGAGATGAATTTCACACACTGGTGGAGGCTTGAAGCGACCCCTTTGACTTGATGGAGCCAAGGTCTTCCCAGCAGGGCATTAAAAGTGATTGGGATGTCAATAACCTGGAATTCCACAGGTATCAATTTCTTGCCGAACCAGAGGTCCAAAGTAGCAACTCCGAGGACTGCTCGGGATGTCGAGTCATAAGCCTTGACTGTGAGGGAAGAAGGCTTTAAATCTGTAGTCTTGATTTCGAGCAGGCTCATGATCTTTGCCGGGAGGATATTCATTCCAGACCCATTGTCCACCAACACTCGGGGGAGGCGTCGTTCATCCAACTGGACTGTGATGAAGAGGGGCTCGTTGTGACCAGCTCCAAATTGAGGGAGATCAAGGTCTGTGAAAGTGATTATGTTCCCGTAGTGGATGTTTCCAATCAACTGTACCACGTCATCGGGAGTAGCATCAATAGGCACTAGAGTGCGAGCCAGGCTTTCTTCCAGCTTCAGCTTATGGGGATAGGACGAAGTGAGTAGAGACCAGAGGGAAATGTTGGCCTGTGTCTGCTTCAACTGGGTGAGCACGGGATCCTCTTTTTCGGGGTCTGGAGTTTCAGCTGTCTTAGCATAGGGGCGGCGATCTTCTTTCGGTGCTTGATCTGTGGCCTTCTTATCTGCCTTGGGATTTCCTTGGAAGATCTGCCCGGATCGGGTCAACAGGTTAACTTCCTCCTCAGTTGTCTCTTGACTGGATTTCTTCAAGGCTGCCAATGTCAACGGGGGAGCCTTTTTGGCTATCGGCCACTGGTTCTGACGGAGTCTAGCAACGGTGAGGGGCTGAGCTGTACTGGCCCCTTCCTGGGCGGCCCTTATAACTGCTTCCCAAGTCACAGGCTTTTGAGTCTGGGGTTGTGTTGTTGCCCCCTGTATGGCCCACAGAGCTAGGGCATCCTCAGATTCGTTCCCATAGCCTGCCTTGCTCATAGTTATCATACAACAAGAGTCGCTATTGTCGGGGCTCGGCGGCTTTTTGGTTTCATATTCGTCTTCCGAAGTGTCTTCGGTCTTATGGCTATCAGCCTCCATTTCATCATACATCTTTTTTCTTTCACCTTTGCAAGTAGGGCAGCCACAAGTGAAGGATAGGCAACGTTCCCCCTCGTAGTTTGATGTAGCAGCTCGATAGATCTGGGTCCAAATAAGGAGCACCCGGGGTCCATTGTCGGGCACTGGAGTAATTAGGAAGGCGTCATGTGGATCCATAGGTATGAAAGCCACTGGGGAGACGTTCAGATCAATAACCCTTTTTAGTGATTGTAGGCACTCGCTGTGCTCAAGCGGCTCGGTTGTGACCCTCACGGTTGTTATGCCATCCATTCTCGGGAAAGAAGAAAAAGATCCGATGACGTTCACGAATTCCTCATCTTCTGGTCGTTGAAACCCTCCGTTCTCGACCAGTGCTTCGATGAACCGTTTCCATTCACCAGTCAGGTTCTTATAAGGAACATTGTGTTCTAGGATTTCGGATATGTACGGATCTGGGTGCGGGCTTTGTTGTCCTTCTTCCTCTGAAGTATCCGGACACTGACCACAGGTGCATCTTACGAGGTGCAGCTCTTGGGGGCCCATCCCTACTGGAATTTGATTTGCATTTTCCGGTGGTCCTTCATCGTCGCTTGCTGACAACCAACCATTGTTCCTGGCTCCCATGGGCTCATTTCCGGTATGATTGTTCCAGATTGTTTCCGGATCTGGGGCCTCAGTTGACTCTTCGCTCTCGTCATCATCATCGTCGTCGCTGTCGTCGGAATCATCTTCCCATACTATCGGGATTTCGGCTGAGAGGGAACGTCGATCAAACCCGTTTGGGGAATATGGGTGTGTGCAGCCGCAGAAATTGTCATATGCTCTCATTTTCGGAAGTGATAGTTGCGACTCAGCTTCTCCTCCCAGAAACTGCGGGGGAAGAGTGAGAGGGGGTGGCACGTATTTGACACCAGGCAGAATGTAGAAGGATTCTTCCTCCTCTGATTCTTCAGTTTCATTGCCTTCGGGATCGTATTCGACTTCTCCTATAGCCAGTTTGCGGAAGTGTACTAGCTCCAGATGTTCTTCGGCTTCTTTGCTAATAAGCCCTAGTACGGGCGCCCGCCTGAAGCTTTCTTGCTCAATCTTTCTTGACTGCTCTAACCGTCTTGTGTAAATGGTTCTTTCATGTTTTGACCGGAACAGCCCCAGTTCTTCGGTATTGGCCTTCCCTTCATCCGAGAAATAGCAGGCCTCGTATTTTTGCAGGAAATCTCTGACATGATACCAAGGTGGGTTGATTCGTTCGATATCCTCAAGGCTGAGGGGGAATCCGAACTCAGGATCCTCGACGAGGTTGGCCACGGGTATTTGGGGACCTTCATCAGCATCTTCCTGGGCATGCGAAGGTTCTCCGCATTCAATCATATTCACCTGATTATGGTTCCTTGGCAGAGGATTTTTGACTGTATTAGGTCCCTCGGGGCCTTCCAACTTTCCTTGCTCTATGAGCCCCTGGATTGCCTTTTTCAGAGTAAAGCAGTTATCTGTTAGATGTCCGTGAGCTTGATGAAAAGCACAATACTTTGTAGTATCCACGGGAGCATTCGGATTCCTGGGTTGGAAATTCTCCAAAGGCCGCAGCAAGCCTTCCTTCACCAGTCCCCTAAAGATGTCATTCAGAGGCATTCCAAAGTTTTCGAGGTTCATGACTCGTGGTCTGGGCTCGGCTGGTTTTCTGGGAGCAAAAGGAGTTGTGTTATTACATTCCTGTCCCGCATAGTTAATCATTTCTTTGCCTTTAGCAGGAGCAGGGGCGGTGTTTGCAGGAGGAGCCCGACATTCGTAAAGTGTGCAGCAGCCGGTTGCTGATTGTAAGCTTTTTCAAACTTAGCTGCAGAGTTAACCATGGCCCGTAAGTCTGAGTACGGGAAGTGACTGAGGGAGGCTCTCAGATGCGGTTTCAGACATGACTGGAAGATGTCCAGTTGTTCCTCTTCGGAAGGAGGGATGGCCATTTCGCTGAGTTTCAGATTCCACCGCTTGTAAAAGTCCCCAACATTCTCATCGGGACGCTGCACTGTTGTTTGTAGGTCAACCCTATTTGTTTCCCATTCCAAGTTGGCCTTGTATTTTTCTGTGAAGGCATTGGTAATCTGGTCCCATGTAGCCCTGGCTTCGGGTTTCAAACGGAAGAACCACTTTAGAGCACTGGACTTCAAAGATAGACTGAAATAGTCAGCCAACTGCTGATTGGTGCATCCTTTGGCCTTCATCGCCAAGGTATATGTGTCCAAATGGGTTTTCGGGCATGCAGTCCCATCAAAGAGATCCAGATTAGGCATCACGAATTTGTGGGGCAGAGGAACAATGGAGTCCGGGTCTGTAGGCCGGAAAGCAGACTTCTTGGCAGTCAACTCAGCGATCTGCGCTTTCATTTCCTTGTGTTGTTCCATGAACCAGGCCAGATGAGGGTCTTGTGGCGGAGCCATGGCATTCAAGCTAGTGGCTGAGTTAGAGAGAGGAGCTACCACTGGCGGCAGACTGGTGGAGGGAACGGCCGATCCGGGGACGTAGGTGAAAACCTGTCCTTGGCCCAAATTGCCCGGGGGAGCATGAGTAGGAGCCTGGGCGAAGGGATAGAACCTTGCGGCCTGCTGTTGATTTTCAACTGGCAAAGTAGGTGGAGGCAGCCCCGATGTAGCCGGATAACTTGGATTTCCAGAATGGGGCCCATAAGTAGGCTTAGGTGCGGGCTGCTGTCCCTGACTGTTGAATTGCATGGCTGGCTGAGGCGATGGTGTATAACCCGGGGGGTACTGCGGTCCTGGTGATTCGGATGACACCGGGATGGAGGCTTGGTAACCCATAGAAGTCTGAGTGAGGAACGGATTTGTGTGAGGAGCAGCTGAACTAGTACTATTCTGAGGAGGGGCTCCTGACTGTGGCCCAGAACCAAGCTGTGGCGGCATTCCGAACTGTGGCTGTTGCTGTGAAGGTCCGGATTGATCGGTTCCGAACTGAGGTGGCATTCCAATTTGTTGGGGCATTCCGAGATAACCCCAACCATGAGAAGACATTCCGTACTGGCTTTGTCCCCACTGAGGAACTGTGAACTGATTTGTGCCGTCGGGCTGCATGGATCCGATGATCTGTGGTTGGGGAGCTGGCTGACCCGAAGATCGAGGAGCATGGGTTCTGGTAGTGGCACCATAGGAGGTGGGTGGTGGCATCCTGGAGTAGTCAGGGCGACTGAGAGTGGGGTTGGCATCCTCGTCTTCTTCCACGGTGAAGGTGCCATCGGGATTGAGGCTGGCGGCCAGACCATGGCTCTTAATAGCCTCCATAAGGCTATTTAGCTGTGCTTCCTGTCGTAACCTCATCTGTTCTGCTAACTGATTCCACTGTTGTTCTGTCTGAGGGGTCCCGGGAGGCGGAGTGACGTTGTCCCCATCATTACCGGCTGACGCAGACATTCTGAAACCCGGAGTCGGAACAAACGGCGAAGCTGATGACGCGCTTGACTCTTCCCAACTAATCAAACGATGACCCGGTGTCCGGAACCAACCTTTGTGAGGAGCTGCGGGGGAAAAGGCACGAGGGTTCAGATGTCTGGGAATGAAGGAGGGTAGGTGTTTGGGCTTTGGGCTCATGCAACATGCAGTTATTTGTTCACGTTTACTTAAAACATGTTTTATTAACCTAATCGGTTGGAAAAGATTGCTCTTCTTTTTCGCAAACTACTCTGGATCCTGGATCAGTGGGCCCCGTCACTACGTCTATAAGCCCCTCGTATTCCACCTGTATTTCGACCTCCCAGGGTGGACAGCCCCGGGCGAGGGTCCTATAGGGCAAGCGGGTCCCACCGACCGAAAGAAAAACGATCCTAAAAGTCTGGCGGGTAATCGAGTCTTAACGAGCATTCGATGTAAATTACGGACAAAGCTGACGTCAAAGTCAAGATCATGTCCGAGGGCTCGACGAAAAGTCGGCATGATTTTGGACTGATAAATGCCCACGATTGATCTTGACTTGTCGTCAGTTAGGCCGTAATTAGGCATGGAATAATCATTAATCCTTGATGACTCAGTGTCAATGCTGGGAGTCAGTGTATAATTTGTGCCAGTCAGAGCCGAAGTCAAGGCGCCGGCCAATATCTTGGTCAAAGTCTGCGGCGAAAAACCGGCAGAACTTCGACTGATTAGGGTCCCCGAAAGATATTGGGTCGGTATGCCGACAAAGGCTTGAAAGGAAAGGTCTATACACAGACAGGGCATGACACAGACCAAACTAAAAACCAACCGGGTCTCGGACAGAGTGTGTCACGGACAAGTGCATGGTCGACACGAGGCTCCATGGGATGTTTGGGTAGTCCTGTGCTTGCACCGAGAGGCGTAATAAGACCAAACGGGCCGCGACAAGGATTTCCCCGGGTTAGGGACGTAGTGTGCAGTGTACGGTCACGTGCGCGTAGTGTGCAAGCAGTCTATTTTCTTTTTCTGAGTAAAATAGAAATTTTTTTATGTGTCTTAAAAATATGATGCATGATTTTTTTTTGAAAATTTTCTTTTTTTTTTGAAATTTTTTTTTTTGAATTTTTTTTTTTTGAAATTTAATGAACACATAAGCACAAAAATTCCGACAGTTAGGGACATGGTTCCGACAGTCAAAATTTTGACTTTTTCCGAGGCGGCCAAAACAACACGAAAAATATGCAAAAATCAACACACACAACAAATAATTTTTAATAGCCGGGACGGAAGCTTGACCCTCAAAAGCTTTTTCTTTTTTTTTTGAAAACGGTGATACCGGTACGTGGGATTGTTAAACCACAATTTATCCCCGACTCGTGTTAGGAGGCGGTAACGGGAAGTTTAATGGTTTCCACCAATATACCAAATATCATTTTTTTTTAGAAAAAAGCTTAAATCCCCAGCGGAGTCGCCACTGTGATGATGTGCCCACCTAAATTTCTCGGGAAAAATTCGATTTTTGCGTTTCTTTGAAAAACCAAATAAAACCCGGAAAAAGAACGGAGTCACCACGCCATTTTTGTTTTAAGGGCCAAAACTTTGAAAAATGCCCGAGATTAGAGATTTGGGTTCGGAGGTCATGTTACACGCCGGGAAGGACGTTAGTGTGCACCCGGAATGCCTCGTAAAACGAGTCTTCCAAACTGAAAATCATTTTTGTGTGTGTGTGTGTGCGTGTGTGTTTTGGCCAAAATAAGTTGAAACTCAGAAAAGTAAAAATTGGGATGTTTTTTTAAGACTTTAAACTGATCCCATGATTTTTTGGAAGATTTTTGGATTGAGATTTGGTACTCAAAAGACCTTTTGAAAGTGAGAGTCACTTCTGCCAGAGTGAAAAAGGCAGTGGACCTTTGATTTTGAAATGGATTCAAGGGCCTTAAAACTTCATAATCTGGATAAACTCTGAGAATGAAAGTTGTTCCAGACACCTTAAATAAGATTTGTACGAAGGAATTTTCCATTTTGGAGAATATTTGAGGGGTCAAAACCTTCTGGAAATCTCAGATATGCGATCTGGATTTCCAGAAACTGATGAACTGGCCTCTAAAATAAAATTTGAAAATAGGAGTTTTACTCACCCAGAAAATAAAGTAAAAATATGTCTGGAAAGCTCTGGATATTGGCTACAAAAAGTGTTTTGTAGTCAACACCAAATTCCAAGTTTATCTGTGTCCAAAAATTAAGACAATAGACTGGGGTCTTGGAAAATTGCTACTGGACAGCAACTTCTCAAGAAAGAAAATATGATTTTAAAGGGGGTTTTTGCATCCATGCTTGTCCCCATTTCCCTAGGTTTTGGTTAGTGATCACTTGACATTTTAGTGGTAAATCAACTATACCAAACCATCCTTGGGGTACATTAGGACTAAGCACTTCATTTGCTTGAGAAGGGGAATTTTATCCTTTGAAAATGAGATTTGATGCTTGAAAATGGTTTTTAGGATTTTGAAAATGCATTTGCAAGTAAGTAAGAACACATTGAAGAAAATGTTGATCCTTGTAGAAGATCATCCATGGAGATGAACTTCCATGGTGATCTTCTTGGATCTAAGACAAGAAGAAGAATGAACTACATTTTGTAGCTTGAAAATGCATGCATGGATGAGAGATTTAGGGTAAGAAGAGGGAGGTTATACCTATCTTCTTTGGTTTTTTCTTGGTGTTTAAAGGCTTGAATGCAAGAGTGTTTGAACTTGGGAGTGAGTGGGTGTGATTTGAGTGAGTGAAAGTTGGGAAGATTCAAGAGAAAAAGGTGACAATTCTTAGGGAATTCTCACTGTTTTCTCAAGTATTTTCGCCAAATGCTGTGAGTTGTGTTCTTGGTCCTGCTTATTTTTGTGACTGGAGGGCTCAATTTATAGCCCTCTGAGAATTGCAAAGGTATCCGCGCGGATGGGATAGGTGGCGTGCACTGTTCATTAAATGCTGCTCCAGGCTTTGGACACAAGGAATATAATTCAAAAATTCCAACAGAAAATGTTTTTCAACTTACTGTTTCGGGATTTTCTTAATTCTTTTTCTTTTTGAGATTCCTTTGAAGGTTTATCTTTAAATAGCAATGCCCATTTTGCCCTCACTTTGTTAGAAAAGTTAGGATTGTTAGGAAATGTTAGGAAATGTTAGTAATTGTTAGGAATGTTAAAACTTTCGTTAATTTTCTAACGAAAATACTAACAAGCTCAAATTGGAGCACTTACAGTGGCATTCTCTAGACCGCTGGAGTCAAGACCGCGGACAGATAGACCCTTGAGGTCAATACCGCGTTCCTCCCCGCATCATCCTTCTCAAAGATCGGAGGGATCCTGACCGCTAGATATGTTCCTGCAGGAGGTAGGACCGCTCCATCCGTGCCCGCGTCAAATACCTTTGACCGCGCCCAAGATGTTGACCGTGGGCTCATACCTGCCTCCCGGTTATCTCTCCTGCCTCCCGGTTAATGTCAAGCCTTACTGAGCACGTTAGCTTACTAGCTCTGACATGCAAGTGGCTGGCTCACTCCCATCGCATTCAATGCGGCTCAGACAGGCGCCTACTATTTCATTTAATGCGCCAAGCCATATCCACGGCTCATGTCCCTTTCAGCCATGTCCCCTCTCCAGTCAATGTTCCCTCCCTGACAGGACCAATTAGTTGCGGACACGTGTAGGAGGTCAAATACCAAAGTGCCCTCTAGGGCTGATCTCATTCCTTGCATCAACAAGCACCTCTCCATTGCCTATAAATAGCAGACCTTTGTCCCCTTAGGCAAGGTAAGTTCCAAATATATTGAGTAAGCCATATTATTCTCAAACCCTAAACACTTACACACACTCAAGGTATTCCAAGCCTTTATTACTCAGTATTCTTACTCTCACACCCGAGGGTCTGAGTTGGATTAACATCCAACTTTGACCTTAACGGTGCATCATTTGTGTTGTGTTCTAGGTACATCAAATCATCCAAAATATCCTGCCAGATATCCTTGAACCGCTCTTGACCCTGAAAAGCTTGGCGTCATCAAAACTATTTTTTTTTTTTTTTTTTTTGCGTTTATCTGTCAAACAACTGATAAACGCATTTATCAGTTTTTAAAACGGATAAATGCATTTATCAGTTGTTTTAACCAAAAAATCAAGCAAAAAATATTTTTTTAAAAACTGATAAATGAATTATCAGTTATAAACAAATGATAAATTTATCAGTTGTTTAACAAAAAAATCAAGCACAAAATACCTTTTAAAAAACTGATATGTGATTTTATCAGTTATAAACAATTGATAAATGCATTTGTCAGTTGTTTTAGCCAAAAAATTAAGCACAAAATACTCTTTAAAAAACTGATAAGTGAATTTATCAGTTATAAATAACTGATAAATGCATTTGTCAGTTGTTTTAGCCAAAAAATAAAGCACAAAATACTTTTTAAAAAACTGATAAGTGAATTTATCATTTATAAACAACTGATAAATGCATACTCCCTCCGTCCCGCTAATATTAGCACAAACACTGTTTGCGCGGGAATTAAGGAATATGATATTTTAATAAAATGTTGTGAGTGTAAAAGAATGAGTGGAGAGAGAATGAGTGGAGGGTGTAATAAATTATAATTGCCGTTGTGAGTATTAAAATAATGTAGGAGAGAGAATGAGTGGGGTTGGGTGAATATTTTATTAATATAAAGTTTCCTTTTTGGGAGTGTGCGGATATTAGCGGGACGCCCAAAAAGGAAAGTGTGCTAATATTAGCGGGACGGAGGGAGTATGTCAGTTGTTTTAGCCAAAAAATCAAGCACAAAGTACTCTTTAAAAAGCTGATAAATACATTTATCAATTGTTTTAACTGAAAAAAATGAATTTAAAAAAAATAATTTTTTATAATATCACATCTTACATGTTTTTTTTTCATATATATAAATAACATTTTTTGAGGTAGGTTTTGGCAAAAATTCCTTTAAAAATTCTACAATGTTTGGAGCAATTCCATGCCCATATTATTCGGCTTTTTCTATGCAACTCAAGAAACTCTCTCTCTCCATGCTTCTAATTAGGGTTTGAGATAGGGATGGCCAAATCGGATCGGAATCGAAAAATCGGATCGGAACCGGATCGGAAAAGCCCGAAATTGGAGCGAACCGGGGAGAAAATCGAAATCGGACGGACCGGAACCGGGGTTAGTGCGGGCCGGTTAAGGGTTACAAAAATGCCAAACCGGACCGGAACCGGAACCGTGAACCGGACGAAATTTTCACGTTTTCCAAAGAACCGGACCGAAAAAGCCCGAAACCGGAGCGAACCGGCAGGGGCGGATTTACTATAGTGCCAAGTGTTGCCGAGACAACACCAAAAAAAAAAAATTTTTTTTTTCTTTTTTGCATAAAATAAACTGTATTACATATATATTAAATTGTTACATAAAAGCATGTGTCTAAGTTAGTCAAACTGGTTAAGATATTGAGAGAGAACCCAAAGGTTTTGGGTTTGAATCCCGTGAAATGCTGTTTTTTTTTATTTTTACTCTGAAAAATCTCTTTCTTTTTTCTCAAAACACTTCCTATTTCTCAAAAAACCCACTAGAACCTTTCTTTTTTTCGCCAAACACCCCCTAATAATGTTTTCTCTCATTTTTCTCGTTATTTGAAAAAACAACTACAACTATTTTTATTTCTAAAAATTCACTACAATTACATTTGTTTTATCTCTTGAATGGTACAATTTAAATCATGTTTTTATCTTTTAAATGGTACATATTGAAGCATATTATATTTATTTATGTAAACATATTGAATCTTAGTATTACGCTAATTTTTTTCTTCCTAAAAAAAATAAAAGAAATAGGCAACACCAAATGTTTTGGTATAGATCCGCCACTGCGAATCAGGGAGAAAACCGGAACCGGACGAACCGGAATCGGGGTTAGTGCGGGCCGATTAAGGGTTACCATTTGACCGAACCGAAACCGGCGATTCAAGGCCCAAAATCGAAACCGGACCGAATTTGGTCAGCCCCGGTTTGAGATCGCTTTTCCTTTTCATTAGTGACTTGACATGGAGTAAGTTCTTTATATTAAAAAAAAAAAAAAAACCCTTTTTCATAGGTGTTTTGTAAATCTTTGGGTTGCTTCAAATTCTTTTTACTCTATATGCAACACGATTTTTTTATTTTTTTTTAAAATGAGGAGTAGTAATCAGTCAGGATACCCAAAAGTTGTTTGCAGCAACGTTATTCTAGCATTTCTTTAATTTCTTTAATGTGAGTATTTGATTCACCAAATAAATAATGTAGCATGGTTTTGATTCCAAATAATACCAATTATTATTATTATTCAGAAACCGCAACTTTGGACCACTTTGGGCATATGGGGTTGTTGAATTATTCCATTTTCTGGATTAAACCAAAAAAAAAAAAAGGAGGTCCTCATTACCTGTTTCTATGCGTTACAAGATTCAATGCACGTTATTTGAGATCATTTAAATTAAGCTTCTCATTATTTATTTGCTTTCTAATTATACTCCCTCAGTCCCAAAATGTTTATCTCATTTGACTTTTTTGATGAACTTTGATCACAAATATATGACAATTTAATTATGTTCATAAAATTCTAAAAATTTCTATTGATTCACCATTAATAATATTATCAACAACAACTTTTAGAATTTCATGAACATGATTAATCTCTCATAAATTTGTGGTCAAAGTTCAATAAAAAAGTCAAATGAGACAAACATTTTGCGACGGAGGGAGTATAACTTAGAAAAATTGGTACAGTACATAGACTTCAACGTACAATACCTATAGTCACCGAAGAAATGATCCAATGGTAAAGCCAAGACTCACAATCGGTAAGGTCTAGAATAAAAGCAAGCCTCACACTCAATGAGTTCTAAAGTTCGATCCTTCTCCTCGCCTCCTATCATGAAATATCGTCAAAAAATATAAATATATACAACATACTCCCTTCGTCCCATAGAACATTATCCCTTTTGCTATTTTGGGCGTCCCTCTTTAAAGTCCCACTTTCCTAAAAAGGAAACCTTAAATCACTATTCTCTCCACTCATTCTCTCTCCTACATTATTTTAATACTCACAACACCATTATAATTTACTATTCTCTCCACTCATTCTCTCTCCTCCCACTCACAACACCTACTTTAATAACATTATTCCTTATTTTCTGTTCTCAATAGTAAACGTGTAATGTTCTAGAGGCCGGAGGGAGTATATAATACAATAAGGTGGCCCTTATAATAAAAAGTGGCCCTTATAATAAAAATAATAAAAAGTGGCCCTTAAGAGCTTTTTAACATACTCATATGGGAGCATAGACTTTGAAAGGGTTTCTACTTTCTAATACTTTTTTTACTAACTCTCCCTCCCTCCCGGTCCGATTTATATTTATATTGACTATATTTGCTTTTATAGTCAAAATAAGTGAATTTTGATGAATTATCAATTTAATTTTCTTTAATTAAAATTTAAAAACTGTTATTGATAAATAAACAATAATTTGTTCATTATTTGTAATGGTGACATCAAAGGAGTTGTGACCTTTGTTGACAAACATTATTACAATTTAATGAATAAAATATCAAATATATCCCTATTAATTATCACAACTTCTTTTCTAACTTTTTAGGACAATTATTTTAGGAATGTGACCTTTGTTGACAAACGTACATAATCACAATTTGTTTGAAAAGTTTTTAGTAAATTGTGATTTTTCTGCCTGCATGAGGTAGAGAATTATTATTCTCGATTCCAATAGTCAAATGTTGGTGATCATGTTTTTTTTTTTTTTTTTTTTTTTTTTTTTTAATTTGTAGTTGTCTCTACTAGGAAGAATTGTACAAATTTGTTTTTGTAGTTGTCTCTACTAGTTTTTAGAATCGTTCATCACTCTTATTAGTTAGACTTGGTGCTTTAAAACTAGTTTTTTTCTTATGTTATAAAAAAAACTAATTTTTTTACGAGATTTTGGCTATATATATATATATATATATATATATATATATATGTATATATGTATATATGTATATATATATATATATGTATACATATATATATATGTATACATATGTATATGTATATATGTATATATATGTATATGTATATGTATATTTATATATGTATACGTGTGTGTATATATATATGTATGTAAGTAAATAAATAAACAATAATTTGTTCATTATTTGTAACGGTGACATCAAAGGAGTTGTTTCACGCGCTCTGTGAGGTATAAGATTCAATCTTTCTCCTTGCCTCCTGACTTTGAAATATTACAAAAAAAAAAAAATATAATTGTGACATATTCCAAGAATCATATACTTTGTATTAAATAAGCAAATGAAATAAAAATGAAATAAGTAATTGTGGCATATACTATGTCCTAAATCGAATGAGTTTTTTTGTTCTAAAATAAATGGTCTTTTGAAACTTTTTCTTAAAAGAATTTATCCCTAAATGATTTTTTCAACTTTCGTTCATTCATTATATTTTTTGCAAAAATAAAAGTTTGAAATTGAATATTGTTAAGGATATTTATGATTTTTTTCTATTAAAAATAACATCTTGAGGATCCTTAAATTTAAATTGTTACTTATTTTTCACATAGAAAATTGGAGCAAGAAAAGTCCTACAAAGGTGCCTATTAAAATTATATTACTAAAGAGTACTAAATTCTAAGCACTATAATTGTGGTTGAACTAAGTAAGCAGTTAAGATTTTTTTTTTTTTTTTTTTTTTTAGTAAGAAGTTAAGCAAATAATTGGGGCCACACAAAGTATATAAAACGAGATAAGAATAAGAATAAAATTCTCAAGATGTATTAATGTTGCAGAGTACTCCCTCCGTCCCAGTCTACTTAAGAAAAAGCAAAATGGCACGGGGCTTAAGGAATATCACTATTTTATTTGAAAAGGACAACTGGGTGAAAAATTAAGAGTTAATTCACATTTTTGATTAACTCTTAATCAGTTTCCCCCCAACCCAAAATTCAAACAGAGAAGTCAAATCTGTTAAGCCATCACTGTTTACACTTTCTTAATTTACAGAGGGAATTTCAAATTTACAGAGGGAATTTCAAAATTTGACCTGGATCACCAAACATAACCATTTTCCCACCATTTCAAAAGTGCCCCTATAAAAAAGGCATTCACTGTTTTTGAACAGTTTCTTAATTTACAAATTCATAACCAAGACAAAAATAAAAAAGATGGTGAGGAGATCAGATTTAACAGCAGAAGAGAGGAACAGACTGGGCCAATACTTGTTGACCTACGTTGTTGATCGAAATCTCCCAAAGGGCAAAATCAAGGAAGCTGCGGAGAGGTTCGCGGTTTCTCAATCGACTGTGTACTTGATGTGGACAAAAGTGAGGCGTCAAATGGGAGGAAATGCTCCATTGTGTCTGACTTCAAAAAAGAGTGCAAAAAGAGGCAAAAGAGTCCAGTTAGATGAAGCAAAGATGAAAACAATTTCATATCAACAAAGAGGCACAATTAGAGATTTGGGGGCTGCATTGGGAGTGAGTAAGAGCACTGTTGGGAGATGGAAAAAGGAGGGTGTGATCAGGGCTCACACGAATGCAATCACTCCGTCATTAACCGAAGGCAATAAATATGCAAGGCTGAAATTCAGTTTATCATGGCTTAAATGGGATTTTTCTCTTAGTAAATTTCAGTTTAAGAGCATGTTCCATGTCATACACATTGATGAAAAATGGTTTTACTTGACAAGAGCAATGGAAAGATACTACATGTGTCCAGGAGAGGCAGAACCTCATAGATCATGCCAAAGTAAAAGGTTCATCCCTAAGGTAATGTTCTTGTGTGCAGTTAGTAGGCCCATTTATTCAAATGAAGGGGTTCTTTTATTTGATGGAAAGATAGGCATGTGGCCATTTACAAAAAGAGAGCCAGCAAAGAGGAGTAGCAGAAATAGAGTTGCAGGAACAATGGTGACCAAAGCAATGGCATCAATCAACAAAACAGTGACAAAGGAGATGCTACTCAGAAATGTAAGCAAAGTCAAAACTCAGATTTTTTTTTCCAGCAATGTTCTCTTTTTTGAGAGATTAACCAGGTTTTTTTTATTGCAGGTTATTCCTACAATAAAATCTAAATGGCCAGCAAATGAATCAAAGAATATCATCATACAATGGGACAATGCCCCACCACATATCAAGAACTCAGATCAAGATTTTAGAGAGGCAGCAAGCGAAGATGGATGGAACATTCAACTACAATTTCAACCACCAAACTCCCCTGATACGAACATAAATGATCTTGGATGGTTCAGGTCGATTGACACACTCAAAACAGATGTTCAAGCCAAGACAGTTGATGACTTAGTTACTGCAGTAAAAGTTGCTTTTGAAAATCTTTCACCAGTTACTCTCAACAAAATTTTTGTTAGCTTGCAACTTTCTCTGCTCGAAATCATGAAGTTAAAAGGTGAAAACAACTTTGATGTTCCCCATATTGGAAAAGATAGATTGTTGAGAGCTGGTGAACTAGAAACTGACAGACAAGTTGAATTGGGTATGGTAGTTGATTGCATCAAATATCTTCAAGAGAAGGGGCAAGATGATGGCCTAGAAGGCATAATGTCAGAATTAGCACTTGGAGAGGTATTTCTTTGAAGCAATTTGGTCAAACTCAGCAAAGAAGAGAGCTTTTGTTTTTTGAAAAATGTACTCTCAGATAAAAATCATCACTGAGTAACCTTTCTAGGTTTGTGACCAAAATTAAGTGTAAGAAATGTTTTTGCTTTTGTAAAAATTTGACTCTCAGATAAAAATCATCACTGAGTACATGAACACTCTCATAAAAACCATTACCAAGTGTAAAACAGAGGGACATTTCACCAGTTCCAAGCACATCAAATGCACATTTCATCCAAAAACAATCAAATGGCAACATAACCACAATCAAAGTCCCAGCCAAACACAATCAATCATCACTGAGTAACCTTTCATAAAAATGTACTCTCAGATAAAAATCATCACTGAGTAACCTTTCTAGGCAATAATCGAAGCATAGTAATCTGTTCGTATCAAATAAAAACACCAATCATAAACACATGTGTCTCAAGTAAACAAAGAGCATCATCATTTCACATAAAATTCCCCATAATCACAGTCAACAACATGCTCTTACACACGAGTAAATTCCTAGGTTTTCAAATAATAGCAGAAATAGAGAGATTACACCTGTTTTCCTTCTTGGATTTCTTTTCCTCGGATCTGAAGCATGAGTTGAATAGCTTCTGTATCCGGAAAATATGGACTAACATCTGGGTTAGGGCCTTTCGACCAAGGGAACATTATCCCCAACATTTCGAGACAGTTACGGTGTCCCAAAGCCTTCCAATAGGCCTCCCGTATGGCCGGATCTGAAGAATCCGGACTAAGGCCAGGAAATTCTTCCCCAAACCGTTTCTTTGGCGCAACCGAGTCACAAACTTTCTTTGGCGACTCATTCACAGTTTCATCGTTGGCGATAGAAGAATTGGGTATGGAAAATAGGGATTCGAGGTTAGAACACAGAGGAACAAAGTCTTGGGTAGAACACAGCGGTGTTAATGAATCGAAATCGAGGGGAAAGCCTAGATCCCTGTCGGAATCATTTAAATCCGACGAATCCATGGCATGAATTTAGGGTTTGTGAGGGCGGCGCTGTGAGAGAAAGGAAAGGATTTACAAAGAGAGAATATGAGAATGGAGAGAGGGAGAGAGAGACTGCTCGAAAATAGGGTTAGGGTTTGTTATCCGGAAATGGGTTTGGGTTGGGTCTTAATTGAGCCAGTGTTGCTTTTGATTTAATTAGGGAGAGATTAATTGGGTTGGGTTTTAATTGAGTTTTATTAGTGATAATTGGGTGGGGTAGGCCCAATATAATAATGATAAAAAATTTCTATTTTGGGCTTTTTTAAGATAAGTGGGACGCCCAAAATAGAAACTTTTCTTAAGTAGACTGGGACGGAGGGAGTATATAGTATTCTATGCGGAAGACTTATTGTGGGGAAGAGAATTTGATCGAGCCGAATTCAAATTTTGACGATTCGATCCGAAAAATTAAAGTTTGGTTTTTAATTTTTAAAATTTGATCGAATTCGAATTTTCGGATTATGCCGCTGATTCGACCAAAAATTGACTCGATCCGAACCATATCGATCCGATCAAAACCCGACCCAATCTGAACCCTAAATAAAAGGCTAATCTAAAATATATTTTACATTTTCCTAAATTGTATTTCTTTATTTGTGTTTGTAATTGAGATTTTGATGACTTTATACTATTTTCTATAGAATATTTAATATTGTGCTTAAAAATAAATTTTACTCAATCATATTTGAGCTTAAAAAAAATAGACTTTTAAGTATAATACGAGTTGGATCGAATCGGTCGCAAAAATATTAATTGTCGGATCGGGTCGAGTTCTAATCAGTACATTTAAGATTCAGATCATCAAGACTAATCCGATCCAAATCCTACCCGGTTGTTATCCAAAATTTTGTAGCTTGCGATTGAGGGGCCAAGGTTATTTTTTCCCTTGAAAAATTGGATAGAGTAAATATGAAATGCTCTATTTTATCATAGAAATTATTAGTAACACTTCCAAGTTTCAACTGCAAATTTCATTGCACATGATTTAATAATAAAACACTGAAAATTTCATAAAAACTACTAAGCCAAATAGCTATTACTCAAAATATATCATATAGTATTCCTTTCAGTATAAGATTGGGGATTCGAATCCCATCAAATGCGATTTCTAGCTATTAGTTATTAGAAGTGCAACTCTTGAATAAATGAAGTCGTTCATTAATAAAAAAACTCAATTTTTTAAAGAAAGAATAAATTCATAAGTACTATGAACAAAATACAAAGTCCAATAATAGGAGTTTTGCGGGAAGACTGGGGTGTAAACGAATCGAATATCGTCATATTAGATTCGTATTCGTGAAAATATTTGAATATTCGTATTCATATTCATTTGTATTCGAATATAAAAATTGATTCGTATTCGATTCGAAATTGATATTCGAATTATTCGATTCGATTCGAGTATTCGATTCGTATTAATATATTTATATATATATATATATATATATATATATATATATATATATATATATATATATATATATATATATATATATATATATGAGTAACTCTTGTGAAAAACTAGTTTTTTTTTTTTAAAATGTTATAAAAAAACTAGTTTTCGTAACCGTTTATCCCTTTTATTAGTTAGAATTAGTACTTTAAAACTAATTTTTTTCTTATGTTACGAAAAAACTAGTTTTTTACAAGATTTTGACTATATATATATATATATATATATATATATATATATATATATATATATATATATATATATATATATATATAATTCGAATAATATTCGCGAATACTCGAATCGAATATCGTGAGATATTATTCAAATTCGAATACTTATCGATTTAAAATAAAAATTTGAATTCGAATTTTTCGATTACGAATATCGAATATCGAATTCGAATACCGAATCGAATAAGAATAAAAAAGATTCTATTCATTTACAACCTAGGGATGTGAAATTTGAAAAAAAAAATACCGTAAAACTATCCGTGATGAAGTCACTTGAAGGAGGAAGTGAGTTACTCGATCCCCTTAATTTAAAATTTTAAAAATAATAAGGTTTGAGTACCTATAATTATATAAAAAGTATATTAAATATCTCTTGGCAAAAAAAAAAAAAAGCATTTTTTTGTTTTTTTAAATGAATGTTGAGATGAATGTAGTAATATACTGTATTAAAATGAAGCAGATGTAACCTTATTCTCCACCAATAGAGGAGTATATCTCTTCACATGTGTTTATATTTAATAAATCGTTATAATCATATTTATAATTTATAATGTAAATGACAATTTTATTTGGACATTTATTGTCATTCAACACAATCTCGTACATTAATTTTATAAATATAAGGATTAAAGGAGTAATCGTTTTAATTGATTCGCAACTAAACCCACAATGATCACATATATATATCCAACTAAACGACATATATTAAGTGTAGATATTTAGTATGAAAAATTGATTAATATATATATATATATATATATATATATATATATATATATATATATATATATATATATATATAATTTAATGAACGTATATATATTTTCCCTAACTATTCCTATTTAACTATTTAACCAAGCGAGATCAATACTTTAGAAGATGTAAAATAAATAAAAGTAGAACACAAACTTAATTTGAACAGTATGCTTGTGAAACACTAAAAGAGATAACGCTTTGCCAAAAACTTGTAAAAAACGCATTTTTTGATAAGCTTACGAAAAAACGTGTTTTAAAATCCGTCACTCAACGCAAAAGTCTCTCTCTCTAAACGTAAACACTCATTGCTCTCTCTCTCCCTGGATTGTCTTCTTCACCGGCTCTCTTCCATTAATCAACCGAAGCAACCTTCTCATCGGCGACAATCCAATTCCCTCTCAATCGTGTTTTTCTGTTCATCTTCAATTATTTCGAATTCCACTTTTTCCATTTAATTAGATGTTGATCTATTGCAATTTGTGAAAAGTAATCTAATGATGACTCCTTGAAATCTGAGAGTTATGCTTTCTTCCACATTCCATTTTGTTAATTAAATTGTTGTTTTCCAGATTCGCCTGAAGGCGCCAATAGGCTACTTGAATGATTTAAGATCGGTAGTGAACTGGAACTCGAATCGATGATGTGCAGGTGTTCGCCTTTTCACTTTGAGATTTGAGGGCAATTCACTCAACGCAAAATTTGATTTTGTTAATCAAGTGCCAGTTGGTGTTTAATCAAGTACCCGTTAGTGTATAATAGAGTGCCCGTTAGTGTATAATCAAGTGCCCGTTGGTGTATAATTGAGTGCCCGTTAGTGTATAATCAAGTGCCCGTTAGTGTATAATCAAGTGCCCGTTGGTGTATAATTGAGTGCCCGTTAGTGTATAATAGAGTGCCAGTAAGTGTGTAACTGAGTGTAAATGTATTTTTGAATGCCAGTTCTTGTAATTTTGAATGCCAGTTCATGTTTTTTTGAATATCAGCAAAAATAATTATCAGTGTTTTTGAGTGCCAGTATATGCATTTTTGAGTGCCAGTAAATGTGTTTTCAAATGCCAGTCTATGTATATAAAAGTGCCCGTGTGAAGAGTGTCAGTTCATGTATATAAAAGTGTCCGTGTAAAAAGTGCCAGTTTCATGTTTATAAAATGCCAGTATGAAATCACTGGTCATTTGTAATATTAACACTGCATTTATCATGTTGCCAGTAATTACAAAAATGCCACCGTTTATTTTGAACATGGTTGCCAGTAATTACAAAATTGCCACCGTTTATTTTGAACAACGCTTTGGAAAACACGTTTTTCCTTATCTTAAGAAAAAACTAGTTTTTTATAAGACCAACTTGCAAGCATGAAATTTGTTCATATAAGTTGTATTTCTATTTATTCACTTCTTACTCTTTCTCTTACAACAAGAAATTTAATATCTATATAATTGGATTTAAATGAACTATTATTGTTGTTAGAGTAAAAGACTGTTTCCCGATTGTCACAGTGTATATTGAGTGGTCTCTTGATACTATCAATAATTTGCAGTCCTTCAATAAAATTGCGCAGCCATATATCTTGATTGGATTTTTCGTAACAAACAACAACCCGGCTTTCATGGTAGAAGAAGTTACGAGTGTTTGTTTGGCACTCCTCCAATATACTGCTCCACCGGCTAATGTGAAAACATAATCAGACGTCGACTTTCGAGTATCTTGGCATCCAGCAAAATTTGAGTCGGAATACCCAATGATCTCAATATGATCCGATTTTGAATATGTAAGCATGTAATTCTTAGTCTTTTATAGGTATCTCATCACTCTTTTGGCTGCAACCCAATGTTCTATCCCCGAATTGCTTTGATATCGACCAAGCATTTCAACAATAAATGCAAGATCTGGACGAGTACAGATTTGTGTATGCATTAATCTTCCTATTGATGATGGATAAGGAATATTTTCCATATATTTGAATTCTATAATTTTTTAGGACATTGTTTGAGACTAAATTTACCTCCCTTAAAAACAGGAATGTGAAATTTGAAAAAAAAAAAAATAAAAAAAAATACAATAAAACTATCGGTGGTGAAGTCACTTGAAGGAGGAAGTGAGTTACTCAACCCCTTAATTTAAAAAATAATAGCGTATGAGTACCTACAAATATATCAAAAGTATATTAAATATCTCTTTACATCAAAAGCGATTTAAAAAAAAAAAAAAAATGAATGTTAAAACGAATGTAGTACCATATCGTATTCAAATGAAGCAGATGTGACCTTATTCTCCACCAATAATAATGGAGTATAGCATCAAATATCTCTTTACATCAATTTCAAATTATCGATGAATTGGTAGTTTGACTTAATAGGAAAGCAAGCATAAATGGACCACATTGAATTGAATTGATCAATTAATAGAGTAGACTTCCATTTTACTACTTCACTAACAAGTTGCTCATCCACTCAAATAAACTAACAATTTGACTTGCACTCTACTCCTCAATGTAACATGTTGGGCAGCCACCAAGGCACACCTAACAGCTTCTGTTTTTAGTTGACCAATGCCCAATTATGTAGTGAAAGATATTGCAAGTCAAGATGGACTAATGTATCTTTTTTTTAATATTCAGATTTCCCGCTTATGCCAAACTAATCTTGAAAATAATCGTTCTGATCTCTTATAATTATCATTTGTTAAATCACAGAATGTGCCTAAATGAATGGAGTTTGAGAATGGTTGACTGATATCACCTACAAGATTCTACCCTATAAGAGAGCAAATCGCTCCCACCAGCATTCAAACCCACGTTGCAGACCTCGAACATGATCTTAAGTCTTTGGATATTGAACGGTATAAACCGAGCTACGAACATGGGCTTGCCCGAACCTGGGCCCAACTATATTGGGCCATGGATATTATATATTCATCAAGTATTGGGGCCGAGCATTCTCTTCCTCGTATGCCGAGGAACATGTACCTTGGCTTTATGTCGCCATTCTTGGGCCGGCCTGTCTCAATTACCGAGGAGAGAAAAGTCCTTTGCTCGGCATGTCACCAATTACCGAGGAAGCAAAAGTATTCTCCCCGGCATATTTTCATGTCGGCCATTCATCAAGTGACGAGGAAGCAGGATCGTTCTCCTCGGCCTATCTGCCAAAGGCCGAGGAAAAACATTTGCCTTCCTCGGCGTTCCGGATAGCAGTTACAATCCTTATTCAACAAGGATTATACAATCATTATCCAATCATGATTATACTTATCAACATCAATTCAAGTCAAACAATGACTCCTTACTTGAGATATAATTCTATTAGAGTTATATCTTATCTCTTTACAAGTTCATTCCAACATGGATTCTATCAATCCATTCCTATAAATACAAGCCCCATGGCTCATTATTCGGTACGTTACTTTTTACATTGGAGAAACTCTGTCAATTTGATTTCTCTAATATCAACCGTGAACTTACTCTCACGCCGGAGGGCCTTTAGCCGGATCCGCCCCGGCTTAGTTTACGTGTTTTCTCTTATTTTCAGGCCTTGCAATCGCCGGAGCATTCGACGCTTGGATTTGGGCTGTTTTGACGATTTTGGCATCATCAATTGGTTCCATTGCCGGGAATCGATTCAAACACCCATTGTTTGGCACGGAAGACGCTCGCCTTAAGCCAATTTTCTTGCCTAATTGTTCTTTCTTGGAACGGAATTTACGGATCGCGGGTTTGTTCTTGAAAACCGCTTGAATCTGCATATTTTGACCAGGAAAATACCCAGATTCCGTTGAAGGCATTTTGGCGTTAAAATTCCGCCCAGTTTGGCTTGAATTCGTTTTGTTTCGAAAGAATTACAATCGGCGGTTTGTTTGTGGTCAAAATTTGCCCTAATTTTGACCTCAAAATTGGTTCTATTGAAATTGGGATTTTGAGATATTTCTTGTTAATAATCTGTTTGTTGATTCATAATGGACGGACAATTCACAAGTGTTACGGTGAGGATCCCACCCAAGTGAATGGGGAAACACGGAGCCGAGGAGCCACTGCCTCCTCCTCCTCCTCTACCTCAAGCCGATGCCATTCCTCCCTTGCCATGACTCTTCGTTCCGGGGTCGAGGCAAATGCCGAGGAGAGGGCAATGACCTTCCTCGTCCTACTCGTACTCGTGGGAAGCAAGCGGGAAGGAAGAAAACAAAGAATGCCGACGCCGGTCAAGCGGGAGGATCTCGGCCCGTTGACCCGACGCTCTTTGTTACACAAACAAATGGAGACTTTGCAAAGGATGTATGAGACACAAGTTGCTCTGTTGCAATTGGACCCCGAGACCATTCCATGGCTCCCTTCATTGTACCATCAATGGGCCCACCTTTGAGAAAGGAACAGGGGAGAGCATCGGGCTCCTCCCACGAAGGCTATTGAGTTACAGCTGCCAGCTCCAGGGGATTCTCCTCATCCTCGGCATAACGGTAAGCATAAGGAGCTGTGGTCGGCACGAGAAGCCAAATAACTCCTAGGGAAGAGGAAGTGAACTCCAAGGACCTAAGAACAAGACTCGGCTTGAATAGGCGCCTATCCCTGCTCGCCTCATCATGACACCTAGGCGTCCGCGTCTCCTCGAGCTCGTCGGCGGATTCTCCTCGTCCTCATCATTCAGATTCTCGTCGTCCTCGTCGACCGGACTCTCCTCGTCCTCGGCATCGAGAATTTGCTAGGCCAAGGACCCCAGAGCCTACGGGATGATACTTGGCGCCCAAGACACGGAACCAAGACGTGATAGGGTCCCCTCCAGGACGTGATGGCCACCGACACGTGAAGCGGAGCACAGGTAGGGCAAATGATCGCCCTAAAGACAAGTCGATCGAAGTTCCCAACGAAGCACTCGCTCAAGCGGTGAGAAGGAAATAGAAACAAAGCAATGGGAGGAGTGTTGAAACAAAATTTGGATGATATGGAGAGGGAAAGAAATATAATGATGACGATTATGATTGGGCCACCCGTCCGTTTTCCTTGAGGATAAGCTGCTGCACCTCCCCATCCTAACCTCAAGCTCCCAAATTTCGAGAAGTATAACGGAACCACCGACGCCAAGGACCATGTGCAAAGTTTTGAACAAACCATGAATCTCCTCACCACTGGCGATGACTTGCTCTGCAAAGCTTTCGCGAGCACCTTTTCGAACTGACTTTGACCTGGTTCCGTGAGCTCAAGAAAGGTTGCATCGATTCTTGGAGGGGCATGAGGAGAATGTTCTTAGATCACTTTGCCACGAGTGGGAAGAGGAAGATGAGATTAACCGACTTGGCCAACATTGAGCAAGGGAAGGGAGAGACCACCCTTAGCTACTACAATAGGTTCCGAAAGATGGCGGACCAAGTCGAAGAAAGCCTTGCGATAGGGAGGTCATAGTTTGCTTCAACTCTGGGTTAAAGTACGGCCCCCTCATTTATGAACTCTCGGCCAGGAACCCGGCTCAAGGCCGAATTGTACAAAGTGGCTTATGCCATTTCCATGGTGAAGATAAGACAAAGAAAAGGGGAGGGCGACAAGACGGAACTGAAGCAACTAACTCCCAAACAGGAATAATGATAGGGAACGGCAAAGAAAGGAAAGAATAAAACCGGAAGCGCGAGAAGGCTGGAGTTCACCCCTCTTACAAAGCCCATCTCCGAAATCATGCGGATGGTGAACCTTCCTCCACCTCGTCCGCCGACCGATAACCCAAAGTATCCCCGCAACAAGAACAAATACGTGATTTTACAAGGACAACGGGCACACCACCGATGGTTCTTGGGCCACTTAAGAAGATAATCCAACAATGGGTGGACGAGGGAAAGTTAGACCGTTATGTCATGAAGAAAGATGGCAAGCGAAAGCGGAAGCAAGAGGAGAGTGAAGATGACTCCAAGAGTGAGGATGAAGATCGAAGGCCTCCTAGGGCTAAATTACATGTGATCCAGTGAAGAGGTGACCTCCACCGAGAAAGCTAAGGGACCAGATCCACGAGCTAAGCAAAGTATACCATGTCCTGCTGGATCCATAGCGAAGAAATCATTAGTTTTTCTCCGAATGAGTTGGCGGGAAGTCGAGAAGCTCGTGAGCGGCCATTGGTCATCGAGGGCCGAATTGACAATGTTGAATCTGAAAGACTTCTTGTTGATACGGGGGCCTCCCGTGACATCCTATATTATTCAGCCTTCCAACGAGATGGGGTTGAAAGACACAGCGCTAGAGCCATATCATGGAAGGCTTGAAGGATTCACCAACCATAAGGTTGGAGCAAAGGGAACCGTAGAGCTAGAACTCGAAGTCGGCGATCATCCCTTCCGAGCCAAAGCTACCGTCACTTTCATAGTCATGGATTTGACTAGTGACTATCATGCGATTATCGGCATTCCAAGTCAAGCCAAACTTGGGATGGTAGCCTCCCTTCCCCACCAACGAGTTAAATTTCCCACTCGTCTTTGGCATTGGATGCGTGAGGGCAACCCCCAAAGATTTCTTGGAACATGTTGTCAAGAGCCGGAAAAAGTCAAAAGCGTGGAGATAGATACGCCGAGGAGAATATCAAGATCACCAAATCTCGAAGACCACGGAAACTAGCTCTAGAATGAACTATATCCGTGAAGTATGGGAAAGTGAGGAAGAGGAACCTATGGTCCTAGAAATTGTGGATGACCAAGGCATAACTTCACCCACTCACGGAAAAGATCCTATGGTCCTAGAAAGCTGCGGATGACCAAGGCATAGTTCTACCCATCTCAGGAAGACCCCATTCTCGTCGATGACCGAACTCGGGGGCCAACCATAACTCGGGGATGAACGATCTTCCAGGACATCGATAAACTTATGGAGGAAGAAGGCCTCAATGTAAACGACAATGAAGGGAGGAGAATCGGAGAGATCATCATCGAATCCCTGGAATTTCGAGACGGACCGAGAAATGAAGCCCGTAGATGAGCTAGAAGAGGTAGTCATTAATCCCGACTATCTGAGCAGGAAAATCAAGCTAGGAGGCCAGCTATCACGGGAAGAGAAAGAAAGAATCATATCCTCTTGAAAAACAGTCTCGACGTCTTTGCTTGGAGAGTCGAAGACATGAGGGGAATCAATGAAGAAGTAGCCCTCCACCGCTTAGAAGTTGATCCTCTAGCGAAGACCATCTCCCGGACGAGGAGAAATTTTGCAAGGGACAAGGGAGGAAGCTATAAAAGAGGAGGTGCGAGAAGTTACTCGGCGCCGGAATAATTCGCGAAGTCAAATACCCCGTTTGGTTGGCTAATGTTGTTATGGTAAAGAAGCAAAATGGGAAATGGCGCATGTGCATAGACTTTACTGATCTAAACAAAGCTGCCCCAAGGACAGCTATCCTCTCCCCAAAATCGACAAGTTAGTGGACTCCATTCTGGACACCAAACTCTCGGCTTCTTAGATGCCTACTCGAGGCTATCATCGAGATAAAAATGGCAAAAGAAGACATCGAGAAGGCGCCTTTCAAACACTGTGGGAATTTACGCTACATCATGATGCCTTTTGGGCTCAAGAATGCTTTGGTGCCACTTACCAACGGATGGTAAATCAAGTTTTTGCAAGTCGAGATAGGTAGAAACATGGAGGCTTATATTGATGACATGGTCATAAAGACCAAGGAAGGCAGCCACGTTCTGACCTAGAAGAGACCATTCACAACCTCCGAGCCAACAACATGAAGCTGAATCCAAGCAAGTGCGTGTTCGGAGTTCTTGCGAGGAAATTTACGGGCTTCATGGTTTCTCAAAGGGGGATTGAAGCAAACCCAGAGAAGATCAAGGCGCTCATTGACATGAAGGAACCTACCACCATCAAGGAGGTCCAAAGACTTAATGGAAGAATTGCGGCCCTTGGAAGATTCATCGCCAAGTCCGTAGAAAAGTCAACGCCTTTCTTCAAAGTATTGAAGGGTACCAAGAACTTCTCTGGACTCCTGAATGCTCGGAAGCGTTCCTCAGGTTGAAGGAGTACTTGGGTTCCCCTCCCTTGCTTAGCGGTCCGACTAGGCGAGATGCTATACGTCTTCCTAGGCCCCATTTGATCACGCTGTCTTGTTTGTCTTAGTTCGAAAGGATGAAGGAATTCGAAGCCGATCTACTATGTCTCAAAGGCCCTGTCCGATGTGGAAACGAGATATTTCAATGTGGAGAAGATAGCATACGCCTAGTCATTGCTTCAAGGAAGAGCTGCGTGCATATTTTTACCTTTATCACCGTCTACACCAGCGAACCATTGAAGAAAATCGCTTCACAAGTTGGACGGCTCGGGGCGTCTCCTTAATTGGTCAATCGCTCTAACGGAGTTTGATATCACTTACCAACCAAGGAAGACCCTCCTAGCACGGCCTTTGGTTGACTTCATGGTCGAGGCTGCCTTTATGGGTGAGCATCTCCCACCTCCCGGAAGCAAAACGCGCCGGAGGAAAAGACTCTCCCATTAAACTCCCATCCAAGTTGGATCCTGTATACGGACGGATCAGCTACCAAGGAAAGAAGCGGAGGCTGGAGTAGTACTAGCAAGCCCGGAGGGAGAATATACTATACAAGATGCCATCCGCTTCGGGTTTTCACACTCTAGCAACCCAGTTGAATCTGAGGCTCTCATATTTGGCATTGAGTTGGCTTCCTTCTATGGAGCAACAAAGGTGGCTGCTTTCGTGACTCCGGCTTGTTGTCAAACAAGTGAAAAGGAGAATATAACACTCAAGATATCACCCTTGCCAAATATAGAGACCTGGTCCTAGATATGACGAAGAAAATGGAATTTTTCGAGCTCGAAGCGAGATAGGAAGGGAAGACAACCAAGTCGCAGACGTTCTCTCCAAACTAGCCACCATGGACGTGTCTCCTTCGGAGACCAACCCATATGTAGTTTATGCCGAGGAACCTGCGTATGAAAGATTACAAGTCATGCTTACGGACGAGGAAGAGAGATGCTTTGGATCGATGACTACATCGAATACATTGAGAAGGAGAAACTCCCAGAAGATGATGCTCGAGCCAAGCTTATCAAAAGAGGTCTCCAAGGTTCGTGGTGATGAACGGAGTCCTCTACGAAGATCTTTCACGAAGCCCCTGCTAAGGTGTGTCTATCCCAAGGAAACCGAGAACCTACTGCGGCAGAAGTACTATGAGGGTGTTTGCGGGCGGACACACGGGGGCACAACCCTTAGGCCCGACAAAATCATATCGCTAGGTTACTGCGCGAACCTAAGGGAAGACGCGCATGCCTATGTTCGAAAATGTGACAAATGCCAAAGGTTCTCGACATTCCAAGACTACCTGCGGTCGAGCAAACACTTGTAATACCTACGTGGCCATTTGATATGTGGGATCGACCTCATTGGACCCTTCCCACCCGCCGTGGTAATTGCAAGTACGTGATAGTAGGCTGATTACTTCTCCAAGTGGATAGAAGCCAAGGCATTGGCCAAGATAACGGAAGAGAACGCGATCAACTTTGTTCATGACAACATACGGGTGCGAGATTTGGCCTTCCGCATACAATTGTTTCGACCATGGCCTTCCAATTCTCCACGGCATTTACAACCGGGTGGGAAGAGTCAAAGTACGCCATGCAAAATCTTCGGTTAGCGAGACCCCAAGGCAACGGTCAAGCGAAGGCGCCAACAAGCGGGTCACTATCCGCCACTTACGAGAATCTTGAAGGACGCGAGGGTAGATGGTTGGACGAACTTCCCCTAGCTTTATGGGGCATTCGCACTGACCACCGAGGGCCGGGAAACCCCATTCGCACTAACCTTCGGTTACGAGGCTATGGCACCAGCGAGTAGATGGCCATCCCTACGGTAAGGAACTCCCGTTATGATGAAGCAAGTCAACAAGGTCGATAGGCTC
Source organism: Adenophora triphylla var. japonica (assembly GCA_022495995.1). NCBI lineage: Eukaryota > Viridiplantae > Streptophyta > Magnoliopsida > Asterales > Campanulaceae > Adenophora > Adenophora triphylla. Next base: position 5,239 of record JAFEMH010008277.1, on the reverse strand, counting down.
TAGACTGGACACGATAGATGAAAAACGACTAGCTGCGCAGATAAGGATGGTTAATTACAAGCAAAGGACCAAGGCATATCACGACAAGAGGGTCATCAAAAGAGTATTCCAAGTGGGCGATTGGGTACTTAGAAAGATCGAAGCCACTGGTCGGAAAGCAGAACAAAACAAGCTCTCCCCAAATTGGGAAGGTCCCTATATCATCACTCAAGTCATCCGAGAAGGGACCTACAGATTGAGGACCAAGGAGGGGAAGGATCTCAAGCATCCATGGCATTCCGACAACCTTAGAAAATATTATCACTAGTCTAGTTTATTTTGCAATAGATTAGCTCTTTATTTTCGGTCTTTTATTTTCGGTCTTTTGTTTTCTTTTTGTCTTTTTAGTTGATAGGATTGCAGTTTGATGTAATCACATTTCAGTTCTACGAAAGCAGTTTCTTCCAACATGCAAAGCAACTATCAGCTCTTCACCCCAGCACAGGAAGATGAGGGCATTACCTCAGATTCTCCGATACACAATAGCCAAGACCAAGGATCTTCCTTGGCCTGATGGCTTACCAATTGCCAAGACCAAGGATCTTCCTTGGCACGATGGCTTACCTACGGCCAAGACCAAGGGTCCTCCTTGGCACGATGGCTTAACAATTGCCAAGACGAAGGGATCTTCCTTGGCACGATGGCACTACACCAGACCAAGGGTCCTCCTCGCACGACGGCTTACAATTGCCAAGACCCGAGGGTCCTCCTTGGCACGATGGCTTACGCGGCCAAGACGAAGGATCTTCCTTGGCACGATGGCCTACACACTTGCCAAGACCAAGGGTCCTCCTTGGCCTGATGGCTTACCAACAGCCAGGACCAAGGATCTTCCTTGGCACGATGGCCTACACACACTGCCAAGACGAGGACCACCTTGGCACGATGGCTTACAACTCTTCTAGTCAAGGGTCCATCTTGACTTAGGAGACTAACAACCAAGGCCGAGGACTTTCCTCGGCCTAATGGCTTGATAAACCTCCTACCATGAATCTACTCTGATTCAGGATTACAACATTCAAAGCTGAGGAAAACTTCCTCGGCCCAAATGAAGTACGAGTATAGTTACAGTAGGAATCTTCCTCGGCCCAACCACTGCTCCACAAGGAACAAGGGACCTTCCTCGGATCCCACCTTCCTAAGGCTAGTGCATAGCATACCAAAATATAACCAAGTCAGTAAAGTGACAAAGAATAATGACAAAGGATTTTTTCATTGATATTCAAATGGAAATTACAAGGTCCTATTGTCTATTACAAGAAGCAAAAAAGGAAAAACTATCCTAAGATGGCTGAGCATCCTCAAAAGGCTCTTCTAGCCGGTGGTATTATTGGAGCCGAGGAGGAGGAAGGGTCGTTTGATGGGCTTGGGCATCGGCTTCCTCATTGTTCCCCTTACCTCGGCCTCTAGGTCCTCAGGCTCGTCGGCGTCTTGGATCGCCTCCACTAGGTCTTTAATATTGCCGGGGACAACAGAAGCCGGCTTCCACACTTCCCTGCAAGCATGGGCATCCTTGGCAGCTATCAGCTCCATGTTGCTCTCAGAATAAGGGACCAAGTGATGGAGTGCCACGACCTCCTCGGCATATTGATCCCGCGAGATTAGCCTGGGCAATCTTGTTGATGTCCGGACCGGTGGAGGGATCGGCTAAAATGCTCCTGGCCAAGTGGAGGTAGCCATCCTCGAACATGGTGAGCTGTTTGCTCGTCAGCAGCCTCTCTGAAAGCCGCGAGGCGGCCATCATCGGTTCTTTGAAAGCCAAGCTCTCCGTGAACCAGAGCTACGGCCTCTTCCTCCCTACTGGAAGGGTAGCTTCCGATCCTCGGCACTTGGCCTCAGCTTCCTCGGCCTTGGTGCGAAGCTCGGCCTTATACGCCTTGGCACAGGCAAGCTCTTCATTTTTGAGCCGGAGATGTTCCTCGACTTTTAACCTTTCTTCCTCGGCCCTTTTTACCTCGGCCTCAACCTTGGCCTTGGCCGCTGCAAGCTCAGCTTCCTTGGCTTCTAAGAGTTTAGCCAAGGAAGACTTTTCTTTTTCGCTCTTTGCTTGAGCTGCCTTGGCCTCATTCAGGCGCCTTGTCTTCTTCTTGGCTAGCACGTTCGTACGCTGTGACTGAAGCCAACTGAAAGATAAATCATCGTTAGGAAGACAAATCCAATATCAAAGATAATAACCCAGAAAGGGATCAACATTTACCTCAGCAATCAGGAGTCCCTTGTGGCAAAGCACAGTATCCTCGTTAGGACCCTCTTTGCAAAGGGTTTCATAAGCATCCTCGTCCATAGCCCTTTGGATGGGAGCTCGGCCCAATCTCACCAAGGGTCCCTCCCTGGCCAACAGGGAGTCCCCCAAGGCGAGGAACACCAAGGGACATACTTTTGCCGCCTCGTCGGCCTCTTCAACAGTCTTGGCGGGTCGAAATGTCAAAGGAGGGAGCATCAACCTCGGGGGCCGCAACCGACGCTTGCCGTTTGGCCGCCGGCTCCTCGGCGCGGGCACGGGGAGTTCTTTTGGAGCCTGACCTCCTTTGGACGAGGTTAGCTTCCTCGGTTGCTCCTTCCTCGGCATCAACATGGAGGCTATGCCCCTCTACAGTTGATGAGTTGGTTTGATTATCAGCAGCCGGTTCCTCGGCATCCACTTCCCCGTGCAATTTAAGGGGAAGGGGTTGGTCAGTCTGGACATTAAGGATGAGGTTACGTGCATTAGCATCCTCCCTCCTTTACGGTAGAGCGGTTTTCTTGCTCAACCTCCTCTTCCTCTTCACGAGCTCCCGAGGGCTTAGTCTCTCCATTGCAAGGGTAGCTTCTTCCTCGGTGGTCAAATCTGCAAAAGACAAGGAAGAAATGGTCAAGTACGAGCAAGAAAACCCAAGGTCAAGTACGAGCAAAATAATATGACAAAAATTACAAGTGTAAGATAAAAGTTTACGTCCAAACAAATGTTAGGTGTCTCCAATACATTGGTCACGGGGACGCTCATCATGGCACATGCACCCTAATACAATCCTCGTGAAATACGAAGCCGGGATGTACCGTCCAATCGTTGAAGCGACCGCCCTCTTTTAACGTTGTACGCAGGGGGAGCGCACCCCGCGTCCTCGTTCCCGGCTAAGATCAATCTGGCCCCTGGATATAGAAATGATCCGAGGACTCGACTTGCTTCCAATCCAGGACCCTACCCCGCAGCAAACTCTTCGGACGTCGCAATCAAATCTTTGGTCCGTAGTATTGTTGGGACGTGAAAAGGAGGAGGATTGGATCATCACAAGGAGATTGAACTCCCGGCCTCGGCGGCTCTCAACGCTTGAGATAACGTGGTTGTCCCGACTGGAACTTTACTTGGACATGGGAAGAAGCAACTTGGAGTTTCCTATTGGCACTCCTAATAACTACTGAAGCCATTGTTCCTTGATGACTTGGACAATGTAGAAGTGACGGAAGGCTCCCATGCAGTGATTCATAGCCTAAACTACAGCCGCAAGGGATGATGAAGCTAACTTGAGAACCCTAGTACCATTGGGCTCCTAACATAGGCCGCACGCGCCTTTGTATCATCCAAAAAACTCACAAATGAAGGGGTCTAGGGGAAGAGGCGGAGTCCTTATTTGAAAGCTGTTTGAAATAAAAATGGAGCGTAATCTTATGGCTATAATAAAAGGCCGTCTCTTCTTTCTCCGTCTTCGGCTCTATCTTACCCATTATAAGTTAATTTATATTCAAAGCCCACGATCCACTTTGTACTTGGGCGTGTGTACTTGACCTCTACCAACCATGGGATCCCCGAGGTTTTGGTGCCCTCTCGATTTGCTTTCCTCGGCTACTCGCTCCTCGGCTTCTTCTTCGAACAAGACGGGCATCGGCTTAACGCGCACCTTCAACGAAGGCATTAACTATTTGAGTAGACGAGGAGGGCTCTCTTTCTCTTCCCGTCATATGCGCATAAGGACGAGGGAGACCAAAATTATTTACCTCGTCAATGGCTGATTAAATGACGGGGAAGGAAAGGATTCCCTCCTCGTCATTCCATAAGGCCGAGGAAAGCGAAGATTTCCCTTTCCTCGTCATTTCATAAGGCCGAGGAGGGCCAGTACCTCATGACAGCTACACGCATTTCGCGATTGGAGGCCGGGTAGAACGGTTCGATGTGCTCCACCATCTCGGCCCTATCCCCCAAACACTATAATATTTGGTGACCCGGAATCCAATCCTATCTATTCTTGTGGAATCTGGGATTATTGGATGAATAAACGAGAGCGACCATAACCCCTCAGCCGCTTGCTTATATCATCGAAGTTCGGCATCAACCATGGACCCTTTCAAATCGATAAACCCTCAAATTTCCAGTATGATATCCATAACGGAATCGGGAGAATGGTCCCAAGATCGAGCCATTTCTAAGGGGAATCAAAAGCGAAGGGGGAGTTCATTCAATATTCAGGAAATTTCATATAAAAAATGCAAAGAGAATTAAAGAAGTGAAGTTTTTAAAGTTTTTTATCAAGAAAAGCTTCAACCTTTCAACAACGGCGGTTCTTGGCATGGACAAAATCATTCCTAAACCCTAGAAAACGCATGGAGACATGAAAGGAAGTTGTAAGAAAAGGAGAAATTTCATGCACCCGAGTTTGCAAGAATGTAATGGAATCAATGCGAAAGCAACTTCGCTTCGGAAAAATCAAGCTCGCACGGGGGCTGGGTTTGAAGATTGTTTGTGTTCGCCGGTGAGTTCTTGCCAAAATGCTCTCAATTGCTTGGGGTTTGTAAAGAGTAAAAATGAAAGGGGTTTTAAAGCTTCTATACCTCCCAGGCTCAAATCGGGTCGACCCGTGGGTAAAGCGTAGATTCGGGTGAGGCGCCCAAGAATTAAATGTTAAACACGATTATCAAGGGCGTGACAAGGCCCGGGGGCCCCATGTCATCATCGGAATAATGCTTAACCGTCGGATACCCACCAATGACGCGTGTAAAACACATTCGTATCCCATATGCCGAGGGCGAGAATTTAACTTTCTATTCGTCTAAGCCGAGCTAGAAAGTTGGGGGCCAGCTGAACGGTATAAACCGAGCTACGAACATGGGCTTGCCCTGAACACAGGGGCCCAACTATATTGGGCCATGGATATTATATATTCATCAAGTATTGGGGGGCCGAGCAACGTCTCTTCCTCGTATGCCGAGGAACATGTACCTTGGCTTT